>CM022082.1:16767227-16867227 GCA_011114355.1 Carex littledalei
TCCTCCATCCCGTGATCACCCTTGTGGATATCATTTTGTCGCCTTCGCCCTTCACCACAGTTGTGCCTCCCTTCTTTGGTACTACATGGACCGGACTTACCCATTTAGAATCGGAGATTGGGTAGATGATGCCCGCATCAAGTAGTTTTAGGATTTCCTTCTTCACCACTTCTTTTAGATTCGGATTGAGCCTTCGTTGAGCTTCAATGGTGGGTTTGTGGTCGTCCTCCATTAGAATTCTATGCATGCAAAGGGATGGACTGATTCCGGTTAGGTCGTCGATTGTGTAGCCGATTGCTTTCCGATGAAGTCTTAGCTCGTGTAAAAGCTTCTCGGTTTGTTCTTTGTTGAGCTCGGAATTTACAATCACTGGATATGTCTCGCCCTCTCCCAGGTATTCATAGCGAAGGGTAGGTGGCAGAGGCTTGAGTTCGACCTTCGGTGGTGCAGAATTGGTCGAAATCCCTTCGATTTGAGCTATTTCGGCATGAGTGCGGACGCACTGAGGGCCAGTGCGGACGCACTGAGGTTGATTTTCTGAAATCTGAGATGCATCCTGGCTGGAAATGTGCTGGGTGCGGACGCATTCATGGTCAGTGCGGACGCATTCATGGTCATTGCGGACGCACTGCGCTCGGACATTCCCATCGTCAGCTTCCTCCTGCTGAGTGCGGACGCACTGGGCGTCAGTGCGGACGCACCGAGGGTTATTTTCATCATCTGTGTCGATTTCGGAGCCGGTTTCTTCCAGAATTTGGTCCAGTTGTTCATTGACCATCTCCTTCTCCATATGGGCAGCTATAATGGAATCTAAAACTTCCACTCTACATATAGAATCATTATCATTTGAAGGAAATTTGATGGCATTAAACATGTGAAAATTTACCTTTTCGCCCCCAATGTCAAAGGATATCTTTCCTTCTTTGACATCTATGTTTGCACCTGCTGTGGTAAGGAAGTCACGCCCCAATAGAAGAGGGGTATGAGTATCCTCTTCCATCTCAACCACTACAAAGTCCACCGGGACGAAGTATTTACCAATCATTACAATAACATCCTCCGCAATTCCTTCGGGATACCTTACCGTCTTATCGGCTAGTTGTAATGACATCCTTGTATCTTTCAAATCAACAAGATTTAGCCTTTGATAAACGGTTTTAGGCATGAGGCTCACACTTGCGCCTAAATCACATAGGCACCTCTTGAACTCGGTATTACCAATCATGCATGGAATCACAAAGCTTCCGGGATCCTTTAATTTTGGAGGTAGCTTGTTTAAGAAGAGGGCGCTACACTCCTCATTAAGGGACACCGTGCCCACTTCTTCAATTGTTCTTTTATTGGATAAAATTTCTTTCAAAAATTTCGCATAAGTGGGCATGTGAGTTATTGCTTCGGTAAAAGGGATGGTAATATTCAATTTCTTGAGGTGTTCTACGAATTTGGCATATTGTTGGTCAAGTTTGCTCTTAACTAACCTTTGAGGGAATGGTATAAACCTATGCGGTGGGATATACTTAGGAGTTTCGTTTGGTTTTACCTTGGCCGGGTTTGATTTACCCGGTTCTTGAGATTTTTCCGATGCCGGTGCGTCCGCATTAGGAATGGTTGCGTCCGCGCTGAGAGGAGTTTGAGGTGGTTGTGCCTCATTTGGTGGTTGTTGAGACTCATCTCCGCTGGGCATCTTTGGTCCCTCGTATTCCGTGCCGCTTCTCAAGGTTATGGCTTTCGCTTGCTCCCTTGGATTGATATCGGTTTTGCCTGGTAGAGTGCCTTGTTGACGAAATGACGAAGATGCTTGTTGTGCTATTTGGTTTTCTAGCATCTTTGTCTTAGTCTCTAAGAACTCGAACCTATTGTTGAAGTTCCTCAAGGAATCCGAAATTTCGGTGTTGGTGTTCCTTTGTTGGTTCATGAACTCGTTTTGAGATAGTACAAGTCCTTCTATCATTTTTTCTAATTTACTGTTTTGAGAAGGTCCTTGATACGAGTTTTGGTTCGACCGGTTTTGATATTGGTTGGAATTACCTTGGTATTGGTTGGAGTTGTCATTGTCGGTCTTCCACTTGAAATTTGGATGGTTCCACCTTGTGTTAGGGTTGTATGTATTTGAGTTATCATTTGGTCTAACCTTGTTGTAGATTGGGTCGTTCCTCTTATCACCTTGATTGTAGAACATTGCATTGACTTGCTCGACTTCCTCTCCTTCTATGAGGACTTGGCAATCGGCGGTGATATGAGTCGCCTCTCCACAAATGCCGCATGAAGCCTTCTTTGTCACGGATTTGGCGTTTTGCATTTGTGCCATTTGATGTTGCAAGGCATCTATTTGGGCTTTCAAGGCGGTAACTTCATCGGTTTTTAGGACTCCCGGTGTGGTTTGGGTACGTCCACCTCTTTCGGCCGTCCATTCCCTTTGGTTGATTGCCATGTCCTCGATCATTAGCATGGCTTGTTGGGGATCCATCTTGGACATATTACCTCCTGCGGCTGAATTCAAATGCGTCTTGGTGGCGATTGTGCAACCTGCGAAGAAGAACTGAAAAAGCAACCACATGTCAAGACCATGGTTAGGGCACAAGCGTTGAAGCTCGGCCCATCTATCCCATGCCTCGGTCAAAGATTCTCCCTCGGCTTGCTTGAAGGTCGTGATCTTCGTTCGAAAGTGCTGGGTTTTGGATGGAGGAAAGTATTTTCCTAAGAATAACTTCTCCATGTCGTCCCATCTTCTTATGTTGTCACGATTCACGGTCCTTAGCCATGTCCTTGCATTATCACGGAGGGATAGGTGGAAGCATTTGAGCTTGAGGTTGTCTAGCTCTTCTCCTTCTCTAGCGAAAGTGCCGCAAGATTCTTCAAAGACCGCCAAGTGGGCATGTGGATCTTCGTTTAGGGCTCCCCCAAACTGACTTTGGCCAAGCAAGTGGATGAGAGATGGCTTGATTTCGCGTGGATCTTGGCCTTGAGGTATAAAACCGAAGCAGTGGCCTTGTTGGCGATTACGACCATTTTCATTGTTGTTGTTGTTGTGTGGATGTGGTGACGGTTGGTTGTTGTGTGGAAGAGGAGGTGGCGGATTGTTATTGAGATCGTGAAAGCCTTGATTGAGAAGGCCTTCCGGATAGTCATCCTCTCCAAAGTTGCGTGGCATGCCTAGTTCGGGATCTAGACCTGCCATTGTTTGAGAAAGAGAGGATTCGCCTGCTTTGATCTTCGCGGTTTGGCTCCTTGTGACCGGTGCCAGCGCTCAAACTCTATGAGAGAAAAAAAGATGTGAAAGAGAGAGAATAGAAATAGAGAATAGTGCAGAAAATTAAATAAGGAAAGTAAATATTTTTGGATTTTTTCTAAATAAGGAAAGTAAATTTCAGAAATTGTAAAAAGGAAATAAACTATTTTTGGATTTTTTAATTTTCTGAAAAGTAAATAAGGAAACTAAGAATTAAAAGTACTTTCCTAAAATAAAAACTAGTATCTATCCTATTCTCCCCGGCAACGGCGCCAAAAAGCTTGTTGAGTATTTTACATATAATGATTTGGTACTCTTTTGCCTTTAAAATTTATAAAACCTTCGTACTCAAAGAATAGGTTAGTTGCAAGCGCACAACCTATCGATTGTAGTATTTAGGTGTCGATCCGCAGGGAGAGAGGGAAACACTAATTTTTAATAAAGAAAATTACTATTAAAAACAAAACAATAAAAGTAAAATGGGGGGGTTTTGTTCTAAAATCCTAATGTTGGGTTCAATACCCGAAAGAGAGGAGTTTCAAACAATAAATGTAAATAAAATAAAGAGAAGAAAGATTGGTTTGTTTTCAAGTTTAAGGAGATCTAGGGGTATTCGGTCTACAATTCCTTGCTAATTCTATTTATTCGGGTTGTTTAAATTCATGTTTGATTTGATGAGGTTTCTAACCTAAGTTAGCCTTTGGAACAAATATTAATACAAATACTTTGCGCTCTATGAATTAATGTGCCTCGAATTCTAGGGCTGTCACTAACCTAGAGGGATATTTAATCTCATGCTACAAAGCATATATCGATATTTGTTCTAAGGTGTCCTAATTAGGATTTGCCTTCTCCTTTCGGTCCTTCACCAAAATCCTAACCTTAATTTCTATAGTTCCGGATTGGATATCAAAGTACGGTCGCTTCTAACCCAATCCTAAGATGTGTCTTTATGGTTTCAATTAGTAGTCTCCTCATGACCAATGCCGGAATTTAATAAATTTAAAGCGGAAAGACACGATCAACGCGATTTCAAAACTACTTCAATTCAATAAACCCTAACCAGGTGAACTCAAAGGAACGAGTACTAATGAAATTCATAAAGAATAAATCACAGAAATTAACAATCAAATCCGATAACACAATCATAATAAAAACAAAGATCCGAATAATCTAGAATTAAACAAGTTCATGCATTGACCTAAACCCCTAGAAAGAGAACTACTCTCTCTTGGAGAGATCCATAACAAAGATTGGCAAAAACAATAAGAAATGAGATAAAGAAATGATTACACCCTTTCTTAGATCTAAAACCTCGATCTTGCCGACTCCTTGCTTGAATCTTCTTCTTCTCCTTCCTTGAAACTTCAAGAATTTCTGCAGGATCTCTCTCTCTCAATTTGTAGAAAGTGGATAAAAAATATTGGATGATGATGGATGATGAAATTCTTCTCCTTTTATAGCCTAAGGCCTTGCCCAATTTAGAGGATAGTAGTGGGGTTAGTGGGTGCACTCCTCAGACTGCCATGTCTATTATTGGCTTTCTAAAACGTGTTCCTTGGAAGCCAAGAATAGAAAACCTCTTGAAAATGCAAATTTATGGCTGTCTGCGAGTCCAGTGCGTCCGCACTGGGGTTGAGTGCGGGTGGTTTGGGTCGCACTGGCTCCAAATCTCCTTTGGCTCCAAGTTTCCTTTTCTGGATTTTCTGCGAAATTTCCTGAGTGCGTCCGCACTGGATCTTAGTGCGTCCGCACTGGGATGTTGTTTTCTGTTTTCCAAGGAATCTGAAGAAATCAAAAATTAGTCTAAGTACTGAGTGCGTCCGCACTAGCTGTGAATGCGTCCGCACTGGCCTTGAACTTCTTATTTTGGAAGATTCTGAAAGTCGCAAAAATCGGCTAAGTAGCGAATGCGTCCGCACTGAAGGTGAGTGCGTCCGCATTACGCTCGGACTTTTCATCTGTGAGGTCTGCGACGCTGGAAAATTGGCTAAGTACCCAGTGCGTCCGCATTGGATGGGAGTGCGTCCGCACTGGGCGATTATTTCTTCATTTTGCACTATTTCCTGCATTGAAACATCGAGCGAACGCAGTAACTTGATTCTTGGTGTATTATATTCACTTTATATTCAAAATACAAGATATTTGGCGTTATTTTATGATAAAAACTAGATCGACGGTGTATATAAAATACACCTATCAATAGTCCCTACCCCGACCTTGCCCGGAAGACCTACTCTGCGAGGTCCCTCGAACGGAGTAGGCACCATCTCTGAGGGAGCGGTCGCGTTTGGGCTCCCATTTCAACCTGACCCCCCGGCTGATGCCGGAACTTCTTGAGCCAACACAACCGATGCCGGCCTCGATGGGGGGATTTCTTCTTCCAATGAGGGGGCAGTGGCGACATCCTTTGGGCTCGGAACCAAGGGTGGTCGTGTCACGTTCCTCTTCTTACTCACAGCCAGCCCTTTCCCCTTGACTTCCTGAGTATATTCGTGTGTCGCCCTCCGCTTTCTCGACTCCGCGTTCCCGGTCTCCTTCTTGGCTGCACGCTTCTCGCCACCCACAGACGGTTGAGCAGAAGCAGCCTCGGTCCCTTTGGACCCGGAATATAGCCCCTCCATCTGAGGACAGATCAACTTGGGGATCACGCTCAGCCCATTAAAAGCGAAATCCATTAGGCCAAAAGTTGCGTCAAAAATATGAACTCAAGGGTTATATATATAGGGAAACAGTTGAGATTCTTTTTGTTTAAAAAAAACACAAAGTACGAAAAACTACCGTGCGACAGATGTTCAATAACATCGACAACCTGTTTATCGTCATCATCCATCTCAAAACTGCCTATCTCGGGCTTCCCCTCGCACGGTCCCTTACCCTCTCCCTTCTTAATTTGTCGCCACGTGCGACGAATGCCCCGCAAAGATTCAACCTCCTTAGGCTTAGTCAAATACACCCAGCCCCTATTCCACCCCTCAATTTTCGACATGACCGGCTTATGAGTCTTGTAATAAAAAATTTCTGGTGCGTCAGTTCTTTTCTTCACAGCAACGAAGTCCGACGAAGCAATGGACATGCTAAAGTACTTAGCGAACAGGGCCATACTCGGCTGTAATTCGTCAAAGTAAAACCAGAATTCCTCGAATAGCTTCTCGAAACTGACAAGATAGCACCATCCCGCGCTTGTCAGTTGGGCAGGGGTTATGTCCAGTGTCTTCAAAAAAGTAATCTCGAATGGTGTCAGAGGCAACCGGAAACCGCATCTGGGCATTTTCCAGTAAATACAGAGCCCCTTCTCATTTTCGTGAGCTCGATCAAGAGTAGTCGGAAACAAGAAGCTTAGGTTTTCCAGAGGAATGCGATCTCGGGCGTCCTCCCTTACGAGCTCGTTGTAAAAAACATCCATCCACCAACTCTGGTTTCGACAACCCGTCATGGACGGGAACAAAAGGCTAACCTCCCCGAATTGAGCATCGCGCGCATGACCGGGGCACCTCCTCTTCGAAGATGGGGGTTCTTTGGAGGCCTTCTTCTTCCTGGAGACTTGCGAGGGTGCTGAAACCGAAGTCTCCCTAGAAGACCCCTGGCGATCTTGCACCTCGATATCCTCCTCCTCCACTATATCCTCCCCAACTGAATGAGTCTCACTTATACTGGAGGAATAGTACGAGGGGTCGGTCTTTTACAGCGGAACCCGTTCCCGAATTATCTTCTTCTTCCCTCCCATCTTCGCTGACTGCAAGGGTAAGTTAATAAGATTGTCAGCAAGGGGAGATACTACCGTCGGGACTGTTCTCTTACTCAAACTCGCGAAGACCCTTTGCAGGGCCATTCTCGACTTCCCGGCACCCTCACCTTCTATTCCCTGGTCCCACATTGTCGGATCATTTCAATCGATGGGCTCGTCCGAGGAACCTGGTTCCACCACAGCCCAATCGACAGAGGACTCTGGTTGTGTCGCCCCCAATCAACAAAGGACTCCGGGTCCACTGCACCCCAGTCCACAGCTGCCTCCCAGTCAAAAAGGTATCCTTCAGAACCAGAAGCAGCCTCTCCTTCCGACATTTGGAAGAACTTGCCTAAAACCTACCTTACGGGTTAATCTCGGAACCTCGCGTGCGACGAACACGCGAAGGTAGCACAGTACCTCCTACACTATCAGTCGCCGACACGAGGGAAGGTGCTCGGTACTTGTAATGGTACGAAGCAACACTTTGCTGGTTCAGTTAAAGCCCTTCCCTCAAAATGAACTACTTCCGGTTTCCCCTAATATACCGACTCGACAAACCCCCCAGTATCAGTCGCGATATTGGTTCTAGAACGCAATGTTTGCGATAATGGTGCTTACGGATCCACAAACAATACCTTTGCGAGATCCCAGTATAATCTTCTCCGCCAATTGTCCTTATAAGCAAGAGCGACAACCGATGACGCTTCGATAATGGAACTTGCTAAAAACGGATATACGCTTGGGCCCGCCTCTCTTTATATAGGGCCCCCGTAAAGAGCCGTAAAAAACCAACGCCAATCTCAAGGACCATCCTTCGACACGTGTCTCGCCACGGGGCTACTTGGATCATCGTGTGTAGGAAACCATAGCGACTAGTCACTTCAAAAATCTGAAGCGTCGCGTCGTTTCGACTCTTTGGCGCCAAAACTCACATAGCATAGAACCGTCGCATCTCTTCGGCTTCGTCTGCACCAAAACTCACATAACGTAGATCCCCTACAATCCTGAAGTAAGTTGCCCCGCGAGACGTTAACCTCGAGTCGTTCCGGAAGTTCAATCCCGACACCATATTAGGGTGACCTCTTATCTGAAACCTCTCAACTCTCGCAAAAATGATCGCTTTTCCGAATGCATTCGCGAGATCCCGACGCAACGGGCAGCACGGTCAAAACAGAATTAGACCTTGCTGACGTAAGCAAGCATGAGCATTTATGACGATCTGACACGCGCATTTATGACGTCTACAGTAACCTCCGTTATATATACGGACCCTCCGTACCCATCTGAACCAAGTTCACTTAACAAGAATCTCGGAGTCATGGCACCAAAACCATCCGGCAATCGTGGCAAGAAACCCCTCGATAAAGGCCAGCCCAGCAACCCAAAACCGAGACGCCCGACTTGTGTCCGAGACTTACCCCCGCAAGTCCGCACTAATTGGCTCCGTTTTTTCCCGAGACATCGCCTCGATCAAATGCTATCAAACCCCAACCATAAGCTGAAGGATTTCATCGAGTATTTGGTCGACGTGGAGATACGCTCTTACGAGCACTGTGCCTGTTGCCTGAAGTCTCGCCGCAATGCACCACCGACCGCGTCCCCCCGACGTCCCGTGCCCAAGCCAATCGTCCGCAGTACCTGCCCCGCATGCGAAAAGACAGGCAACCGGTCAGAGATGCCCCGTTGCCATCGATGCCGAGAAAGGTTCCACCAAGACTGCCAACCCGAGGAAACTCACTACTCGTTCCCCATCCTGGGCCTGGAGCACTGGCACTGCGAGAAATACGTGGCCATCCTCAACTCCCAGGATGACGCGAATGAGGACGACGATGATGATGGCAACGAAGGCGATCCACAATATTACAACACTGGGTCCAGCGACACCGACCCTGAAGAAGAATTGCCAACAGACGGTGACTTCAGCGACTGATACGCTACACGAGGTCGCCCTACCTTCATATCTTGCCGTATATTTACTGTTACCATTTTGGAACATGTAGGGGTAATATTTTGTTATATGATAACCCCGGGAACACCTCTTTTGATGAGAAGGAAAACTCTATAAACTACATGACATATCTATAATCATAACCTTTTTATTCGCAAGTTTTTTGAGCTTTTTATGATATCCGATATGGCACTAGCGCAAAAATTGACGCACGCCGCCTATATTACAATCTCGTAATATGTCAAAGAAGAACTGTCAAAGAAGAACCATAAAAGACATGGATGTGTCGAATTTCTCATAATATGTTGAAGTTAATATGTTTATTTATGTAATATGTTTAAGTGAATATGTTTAATTTGTCATAATATGTTCAATTTCTAGTTTATCTATGTAATATTTTGCGAATTTATTTTGAGTTGTTTTATTTTTTACTTGTTGTTTTATGTGAAGAGATGAATATATACTGTTATTACATTTAAAGAATTTTTGGTGCACAAATAAATGTTGAAGTGAACAGTGTTCATCGAAGTATTCATCCATGGACAAACAAGTATTGACATGGAACATTAAACTGTTCACATAGACCCGGATTATGTCATTGTTATTATATGAATAAAAAGTTAACACATTTTTACACAATAAAATTAGTGTTAATCCATGATAGGTTAAATGAAAATATTTCACATTATGAAAAAGTATTTAATATTACACAATAAAATTACTTTTTCATCTAGTACAATAAAATACATAACAGTGTTAATTTAATTTAATATCAAGCATCCCTTCAGTGAAATGGAGATGTTGGGTCGTTGAAATGGTCCCACCTTGTATACTTTATGCGGCGACATGCATAGTGAATATTATATGAATATTGAGTCAATATATTATTGATATTGAGTGAACAATAAACACAATAAAATATTAAATTATTATAAAATCAAGCATCCCTCCAGTGAAATGGAGATGGTGTTCAAATTAAATGGTCCCACCACATGGATTTGAAATATATATATAAGAGTTGCGCCACTTCGTTTCATAGCCCCTTTCCATTAACGTCCTTTCATTTTGATGAACCCGTTCCATATGATATATCACTGATCTTGTAAATGAAAATTAAAATGAAAAATTAAAATTCACTACGTGACAAAATATTCACTCCTCTTGACGAAATCGCACACTTCAGTCCATCGTACTCTCGCAATCGCACATTCGGCCGACGATAGGGTTTTAGCATTGATTTTGAAAAAGAAAGAGAGTGAGTTCATCGACCTCACTGATTCGCAATCGCACACTCGGCGATTGAGAGAGAGAGTTCATCCACTTCACGTAATCGCAATCGCACACTCGGTGATTGAGAGAGAGAGTTCATCTGATAGCGATTGTTTCTCCCCTCCGGCGACAGTCGTTATCTGTGGAAATGGAGCAAATCGGTGGAAATGAACAGGCGGTGCTGCCTCAAATCGAAGAAGCGGTGCTGCCTCAAAGTGAAGAAGCGGTGCTGCCTGAGGCATCTGCACCGCAAATCAGTGGAAATGAAGAAGGAAATGTAACAATCGCTGATTCTCGAGGTATTCATCCATCTTAACTGAAGTATTCAGTATTTTAATTAAGTAATGCGTACTGGTACCGGTTTGCTTCCTTTATCTTGCTATGTTGTTGTGACGATTTTTGTTACTGATAATCGGTACCAGTACCACTGTGTGTCGCTGCCTCTGTTCTTTGTTTAGTTTGAACACACTATTTCTGTTATTTAGTAGTTTAGTTTAATGTTAGATTACAGATGAGCACACTGTTGCTAGAGATGAATAGTTTAGTTTAAATGCACTATTCAGTACTTATTAGAGATGAATTATGATTATTTTTTGTAAACAACTCCAAGGTGAAGGTGAACAAATCACTGAACAACTCGAAACAGAAGGTGAACAAACCAGTGTCCCTGAAGATGTTGTGAAAACATCTGGAGATGATATTGTACAAGATAATGTACCTTCTGAAGCTGATGGTAAGCTTTTTTTCATCTATAACTGGGATGTAGAGTGAATACTTGATTATGGTTGGATGAATACAATGATAGTAATGGATGTATATAGTTTAGTTACTGGATGCATATAGTTTAGTTACTGGATGAATACTTGTTGTAACTGGGATGTAAAGTTTTGATGTTATATAGTTTAATATTAATAGCTAAATATCACTTGTGATGTATCTAACTGTTTATTGTTTTTATTTTTAACAATATATGTTACTAACATATTATTATTGCTTTTATTTTTTAACAGAACAACATGAATTGTCAACTCAATCTCCAGTCCAACCAGCACAGGTGGATGATTATCTTGTGAAGATATCTGAAGGTTTGATGATTATTTTTTGTTTTGATGAGTGAATACATACATGTTAAGAAATTAATACTCTATATGTCAGTAACTTTTTGAATAACATATTATTATTGTTTTTATTTTGTAACAGAACAACATGAATCACCAAGTGGATCTCCAATCCCACCAGCACAGTTGGATGATGATTCTGTGAAGATCTTGTTAGTGTTATGATCTAGAAGCCAACCATTTATGGATGTATTCTATGTTTTGTTCATGAAATGAAAGAATCATTTTGTTCCTTGAGTATTTAATTACATTATAGATTTTTCGAGTTGAGGACTTGAAATGTAGAACTCTATAATAATAATATAACGAATACTCTAAATGTCCCTAATCTTGGTAATTAAAAGGGAACATTATTTACCGGTACGAGATTAGTATGTGGATTAAATGATGATCATGTTCTACGGATTATATGGTAAGGAGCTACCAATTTAATCACATAAATACCTGATGGAGATCAGGGGATTGGACATGACCCAAGAATGAAACATAACATGGATTGTGTTAATGTCATTAATGTTTCATTTGTGTCTTGAATTCTTTGGTATGAGATGATTATTTTTCCTACATGAGATACATGTATCTGTAGGTGTTGTCCAACGCTGACCGTAACTGGCAGCTATACAGATAATATCTCAATATGTGTGTCTTGTGCGGAGGAAAAGATATTTATTAATAATACCAGTGTCCCTCATATTTCATATGTGAGTGATGATATCTTCGGGCCCCTTGATGGAGTAATAAAGTATGCATGCAATTATGATCAACGAGTTTGATCATTATTTACTGAATTACTTGGAATCAAGAAAAGAATAAATTTGCAAGGATGACACTCTCCTGCCTTGGATTTATTCCCGATATCATGTGACACGTGAATTGACACAAGCAATTAAATATTGCTTTAGGATCGTGATGTTGATTAGTTCATATCATCTTTATCTGTTGAGTAATTATAATGCATATTGCTAGGTGCCGCTTATAATTTATAGAATTAAAAGAAGTTTTGATTCTATTGTCAACACGATATAGATCCTACGAGGTCACACCCAAGAGAGAAAAATGAAACAAATAAAAGTGTCATGGAGATGACTAACTTGATCTTAGAATAAATTTATTACATGTTGGACATGGTATACAAATTTATTTCTCAATAAAATTGAGCAAATACAATTAATCGTAACAATTGTCGGGTGGGCCAAAAGTTGGCATAAATGACAAAAACGAAAATGGCATAAATAGAAATTGGCCCAAGTCCAATTTAACATTAAATGGAGAAGTCCATTTGATGAAGTGGGATAAAAGTGCATCTAATGGAGAGCTCCATTGAATAGTAAAAGTAAAAGTTACTTTTGTCATGTTTAAATCTAGCCATCCATTGTGGTTGAGATGATTAAAACATACCCTAACTTCACACTATAAATACCCCACCTTTTTCCAAACCCTAGCCACCATTCTAATCTCTCTCTTCTTCCTTCTCTTGTAAGAAAAAATAGAAAAATGTTTTTGTAAGAAGAGGTGAAAAAGAGAAGAGTTTTTGTAACAAATTTTGAACTGGTTCAGACGTTCAGTTGATCAAGGCGCGAGTGAATCAAACACGGATTTTGATAGAAATCCGTGTTTGGATATTTTAACAAAACATACACGGATTCTAAACTATTAACCGTGTATGGAGGCCTCAAGTCGTACAGGGTTAGGTATTAACAAACCGTGTACAAATATTGGTGACTTCCGGACACTGTTCGAAACTTACAGATTGTGTGGGTATGTATGAACTTTTTTCCGTGTAAGCGCCTCCTTCTATTTCACATTGTTAATGTGTAATTTTTTCGCATCCGTGTATGGTATGTCGTGTATGGTCGCGTTTTCTATACTAGTGGATAGATGCTATTACTTTCCATGCGGTTGCAAAGGAGAGCATCGGAATTAAGTGACCATATACGCATCGGAATTAAGTGACTACGATAACTTTTTTATTTATCAAGAAGTGACTTTTGAACCGGGATCAATAATTCAGATAAAAAATAATTGTTTTTCCAGTAACACACAAATAAATATTTTCATTTTCTTACAGCTGCAAAAAATCCTGACTAAAAAATGTTGAGCCGGGTTATTTGTCGCAATCTTTCTAGTAAATTCAATTATATAATATTCTATCTATTTTCAAAGAAATATAAAAAATTTCTAATATTTTAATAGAAAAATAAAAAGATCACAAAATCTTCTAATTAAATAAAAAAAATCACAAATCGAATGCATTCAGCCGAATGTGAAATCATTTAACAAAAACACCTATGTCGAGTAAAATAGAAAAATGATATTATGTCCAAACCGCCGAGAATTCTGACAAGTAAAAAAAAAAAATTGGACCGTCAACATTCTCGGCGGTTTGGATTTTTAAAAATTTCCTAAAATCGTAGATATTTTTCTAAAAATTAAATTACTAAAAATTAAATCTAACAAAAAATAAATCTAACCTATTTAAATCTAACATTCAATTTAAATTTTAAATTACTCTACAAAATGTCAAAATCTAACAAAATTTAATCTATCATAAAGTAAATGTAAAATAAATATAACCTTCAAATCTCGCAGGAAAATCTTGCGGGAGGTGCCGAACTTCGTAATTCCTATATTTTTGTAATTTCGTTTGCGTATTTGTAGAGTGAAATAAATTTGCATCTATATTTTTTTTAACTATAAAATTAAAATTTGAGAATAATGAAAATATTGAGAGTATGAGATTGAGAGCTTGAGAGATTGAAAATAATAAGAGTATGAGATGTGAAAATGTATGAAGGATGGGGGTGTATTTATGGAGGGTTTTTTAGGGGGAAATTTGGCTGTTTTTTTTTTTAAAAATTGAATTTTCGGCGGTTCGGGTCGGGTTCAGACGGTTAGGGTACGGGTTAGCACGGTTCGGTCCGGGTTGCACGGGTTGTGTCCGGGTTGGGTCCGGGTTGGCACGGGTTCGGGTATGGGTGAATCCGGGTTAGCACGGTCATGTCCGGGTTGGCACGATTTACACGGGTTAGGGTACGGGTTGGGTCCGGTCCGGGACGGTTCCGGGGGTTCAAACGGGTCGGGTAATCACGGTTTTCCTCCAAAAAACCGGTTCCCCACCTTGCTAAACCCGGCCCATCCATTTTGGCGGTCCGGTCCACGGGTTGACACGGGCACGGGCCGGTCCGGTCCTGGACCGTCCGGTTTTAACTTTCCATGTCTAATAATTAATGCCTTAGTGAAGTTTTAACTTTCCACGTGACGAGTTGTATGACATTAATAATAGACATTATTTATTTTAAACTTTCCATGTTACGAACGTGCTATCGAGAAATGACATACTTGTAGGGAGCTAATCCATTATCCAACTACCAAGTAATGATTGAAGATTTGACTTAAATTTCATGTCAACTAACTATATTGGACTAGGGGTTTGAAAACGTATCGGTCCGGTTCAAACCCGCCCAGTTCAGATCGTTCGGATCGGATTTCAGGTTGTCTAATTTTGGATTATGTTTCACATTACGGATTATTTGAGGTCATATCAGATTATAGTTCTGTTATAGTTTCGCGGTTGTGCCTCGTTGTACCTCCTACAAAGTCCAGCTGTCGAACGTGCAGGACATTATTAATCAGAGTGAGGCTACGGTACAATGCATATAACAGACATTAATTTGTAATATATTTTCATATATATTTTTACTTTTAAATTGAAACAGTCGATTTCATCCGAACATTATCTCCGTATGAAAATATAATTAAAAGTCAAATTTTACATTTTCACAATTTTTTTTTCTAATTTTCTTTTAGATAGATAAAAAATCATTTGATCTAAATATTGTGGACCATTCGAAAGTGGTAATTAAATTTTAAAAAATATAATTTTATTTGCCGAATACATATTTATTTGGAGATCACATTGA
Organism: Carex littledalei; assembly: GCA_011114355.1. NCBI lineage: Eukaryota > Viridiplantae > Streptophyta > Magnoliopsida > Poales > Cyperaceae > Carex > Carex littledalei. Next base: position 16,782,442 of record CM022082.1, read on the forward strand.
GCGAGCGGTTCCAAATTTCCAATCGACCGTTTTGAATGTGAAAACGGAAATACAAACTCATAGTTATGCATAGTACTTTATCCTAGCTAACTCCATAAATGATTAGATGAAAAGCCTAATAATTAATGCCTAATCGAAGTTTTAACTTTCCATGTGACGAGCTGTAGGACATTAATAATAGACATTATTTATTTTAAACTTTCCATGTTACGAACGTGCTCTCGAGAAAAGACATACTTGTAGGGAGCTAATCCGCCATTATCCAACTACCAAGTAATGATTGAAGATTTGACTTAAAATTTCATGTCAACAACTATACTTGTAGGGAGCTAATCCGCCATTATCCAACTACAAAGTCCAGCTGTCGAACGTGCAGGACATTATTAACAGCTTGGTACAGATATGTGTGATCTGAACTCGATCGACTAATTAATTAATGTCCTTAATTAATTACACAAATGAAATGCGTAGATCTCCAGATCTGCCATTAATTGAGTTTGACTAATGAATTAAATACAAATGAGCAGTTGGGCCCTCCATGTGATCAATGCTTGCTTTCTTCCGCAAATACAACGATGGAGAAGTCGAGCAACTGAATTAATTAATCAAAATTAAATGAATGCACCTCAGATCTACCTTGAATTGACTTAGGGGGGTCAATGATACCCTTTTATCCGTTTATCCGACCCGTATCGTATCCAAAAAGATGGGTAAGAGTAAGATTTTTTTTTTTCGTTAGCTTATGGGGTACGGGTAAGGGTAACGAATTATTTTTGTTATCTTATCCGTTATTCTACAAGATAATTTTTAAAATAAATTATATATATTGATATATATTTGTATGGAGATAATACATGATACAATAAAGTTTTGTATTTTACTAAATTTTCATAATACAAATTAGTTGTATTCATTAATTTTTTTTTTTTTTTTGTCTTGTTTTGAAAAATATTTTATAGAAAGCATAAATCGAGACGTGAATGGCACTATTTTATCTATTTACCCGACTCATACCGTATTCGAGAAAACAGATAAGGATAAAGATTTTTTTTATGTTATCATAACGGGTACAGGTATGAAAATGCCTCCACCCGACCCGTAACGTACCCGTTAACACCCGTAAATTATTATTTCCTCCATGTGATTGCTTGGTTGCTTCCATAAAGACAGACAGAGTTCTCATTTTTTAAAACGGATTTCAAAATTTAGTGCACCATGAATATATAGCACACCGAGCTATATATGCAACAACCATGCTTTCAATTGCATCTCACATAATCATGAGATTTAATTTCCAGTTTATATATCCACTGAGATTTGTAGTGTGTATATTTTTAAATTTGAATTGAAAAAATATATATATGAAACTTTATAATTTAGTAGGATACATACATATAATATGAGGTTGGCTAGGGACCTACGGTGCTTGGCAAAGTAAAGAAGTTGTTTACTTCTTGTCCATATCTTTATTTTTAACATGATCTTTATATTTTTTTTTATTTTGTTAGAATTTTTGAAAATTACTGTTTTAATATAAAATAATAATAATAAATTCTGAAAAATAGTAATTTCCAAAAATTCCAAAAAAATAGTAAAAAACTTCCAAAAAAAGATAAAATATGATCTCCATGCACATTTAGTGTCAACTACTACGGTAGTTGTTTAGTTTGTGTAATTTTTTACCTTTCATATAAAAAGTAATATTGAATAAAGAGTAATTAAACATCATAACAGATCAGTACCTCTGCCAATCATATTACATATTTCTATTTAAAAAGAGTATATACATACAAAGCAAGTATTTATATCTGTCAAAATAAACATTTATACTCTTTCACAAATGACTTGTCAAATTAGGTATTCATAGCAGTTCTATCAAATTGTTACATCTCATGCATAAATCAAATATGTACACACCTAAGAAAAAAATATATGCCCACAGAGTTGATCATTTCATATTCTTGTTTAATACACATTAACAGCTTTGTAACGATATGTGTGATCTAAACTCGGCTTATTAATTAATGTCCTTAATTAAACAAATGAAGTGCGTAGATCTCCAGATCTGCCAATGAGTTTGACTAATGAATTAATACAAATGAGCAGTTGGGACCTCCATGTGAATGCTTAATTGGTTTCTTCCGCAAATACAATATTGATCGATCGAGCAGTTGAGGAACTGAATTAATTAAACAAAATAAAATGAATGCACCTCAGATCTACCTTGAGTTGACTTCCTATATAGTAGAATTATTTCCTCCATGTGATAGATTGGTACGTTGCTTCCATAAAAACGGACAAAAATTTTGTGCAGCGTGAAAATATAGCACACGGATCCGAGCTGTGCAACACCCAAGCTTTTAGTTGCATCTCACATAACACTACTATAAAAACGTTAACCATACACGGCATATCATACACAGATTCGAAAAAATTCCATATTAATAGTGTGTAATGAGAGGTGGAGCTTGCGCGAATAAAAACTCATACATACCCAGACAGTCAATGAAAACCCAACCGTGTACTAATTTTTTTGCAACTGATTTATGATATCAGAACATAACATATATCACTTCAAATTTAAGAAAAGAGTAAAACGCAAAATCAGCATATGTTTTCTGAAGCATGTTTACATTTTGTTGCACAACGAACACTATGAGGCATGAAATTAATCTTCATAATGCAAGTTAGATATAAAATTAAATTGTTTTAGCTAGTGCAGAGTGGCCCTAATAAATAAGGAAGTTGTTTCGGCCCATTTAAGCGCGTTCCAAAAGTCTAAAGAAATAATTTATATGTCCAGTTGGAATTTATCAACTTACATTTTTACAAAATTTGTATCCAATACTTGTACACTTCGTTAACGAAAATTTAATCTGTTCGTCAATGAATATTAATCTAGATCCTTCATTTTCCGAACCAGAAAAATTACGACTAATGATATCATATACAAACCTTTAAACTGATATATCAACATTAAAACTCTTTTCATTTTGATTGTGAATATCTCAAAGAAAATCATTTTAAAAGAGAAATATTATAAAACTATGCGCTATTATGTTTGAAAATGAAACAGGCTTACTGCTAATACCGATTACGAGACGGTCATTATTAGTCATATTAACTTTTAATTGAAAAAAGCAACTGATGACTTCCTGCTCCACATATAATTAATGCTCGTGTTTTCTTTATCTGAATTTGATTACAGTTCAGTATTAGAAACAAAATACTTTTTATCAATAACTCCGTCACTGATGTCCATATATAAAAAAATTACAGTACCTAGCGAAATGGGTATCGCTAGGTACCAGTGGATCCGGATTGTCCGAATAGAATTCAAACCAATCCAGTCCGTGGTGGAATGCTCCGGGACCCTTTTATATTTGTGCCAGAGCAGATCGGACAGTCCGGATCTAAACTCAAATTTTGAGTTACTTTAGGGGATCCGAAGTGTTTAGGGTTCCATGCAGTCTACCCTTGTATATGTAACTGCAACCCTTGCTGTGCACTTATTTGTTTGAGCTATCATGCAAATGGGATCTGGAATATTCGGGAGGATTGAAAAACCATTATTTTCAAACAAAAGATAATAACAATTTAAGCATACAAATATTTGGCATCTTTCTACAGTACAACCTGCGTATTTACAAGTGATGAAGCTTCTTTCTTGAAATAGTAATAACATAGTTGGGCCTCCATACCCCGTCTGAGATTTTTTCATTGGTAGAGCCCACAATTGTGGTCATATTGGGCTTTGATTTATTTTTAATATGATTGAAAAATATAATCATATCATAAATTCTTAATACATAGCTAAACTAAATTGCACGCTTACATAAATGTGCGCTATTTAATATGAACTGTAATCGTTATTGTACATGTACAGATGATAAGTACTTAAACCTTTCACTAAACAATCAAACTGAAATATTCGTGTACATTCTGTTTGGACTGTCTGGATTCAAAATGAAATATTTTGTTACCTTAGGTGAAACGAATTCGGAGAAGAGAAGGTGAACCATCCTTTGTCAGAAAAAATAATTACTACATTGAAATTGAAACCATAGCATTGGAATTTAAAGTTCAAAGATGCGATAAAAAAAAACAATGAATGGAGTTGTCACACCAAATGGAGATTACAAGCGTGTTAGTCTCACACACAAATGGAGATTACAAGCGTGGAAAACAAACTTAACAAAATATTTTCTATGTCAATTATTCGTTTTGTACACATCGATCCGTAGAGAATTTTCCACGGATTTCATAGTTTAATTTTGTCTTCATTACATTTCTAATAATTTCATTTAAAATTTGTTTTCATCATTTTCTTCTTTCTTTAATGACACAAGAAATTTTGTATATCAAATAAATAATTTACCAAATATTCATGCTCATTTTCCAAATATCAAATAAATAATTTACTGACTTGCTCATGTCAACTCAAATGGTCGAAATTTTTTTAGTTACCACCTCAATATCTCAAAATTACTCTGTGTGCAGAACCAATCTCGAAATTCGGATCTTACCATCCCATTATACAAAAATAAAAAATTAACATGTGTATGAAACCAATCTGGTGATAAAACTATATCTGTATCCATTTTTATTATTTATATATAGATACGGATCAGATATTAGACGGATACGTATACCGATATTCACTTTTTATAATAGTGAATAACATAAATTTTTTTATAATATATATTAAATTATGTAGTATATATCTACTATTTGAATACAGATAATTAAAATTTAAAAACATATCCGCACTGATACTTGAATATCAGATATTCGTATATGATTTTCAAATACGAATGTATAATATCCAACCCGTTTGCACCCCTAGCCAATACCATAGTTAATTCTCAAAATTTTGCACTAAGATGATAATTGATGAGAATTGGTGCGGGAATTAATTAAATTTCAATTGGTTTCAAATCCCACCCATTTTCACTTAGAATGGGGCTGCCGAACAGGCTCTAAAAGAATGAATGACATTAACTCGAATCTTTGAACCAAGAGTTGGTCCAACAATTTTCAAAACAAATAGTCCAAATAAAATAGTGTTTGTTTTGTTATTGTTGCGCTTTGGAAATATGCGAGCAACAATAACTAAGCTCGCTTTGGAAACAACAACCTTAAAATTTGTTTGCCTTTATGTAAACAGCAATTTGATTAGAAATATCTCTTCACATTTGCCTTTGACTCGTTACATATTCAATTACATAGTTAGTTTTGTGAAAAATCATGATGTGAATGATAAAAGTGTAGTGATGTTCTATCATGTGTCGTAGCGTGTCCAGTACAAGTGTCATACCGTGTCTTACTCGCCCAGTACTAATTATTTTCTGTAAAATAGGTTTAAATTGTTTAAAATAATAATAATAAAATACAATATTTTGGAAAAATGTCAAAAAAATAGTGAATAAAATGTTTAGATTGTTTACATTTTTCTTCATTTTTATTTATCATTGTTTCTCGACCTGTCATGTTTTTCTTTTTTCTTTTTCTTTTGGGTTGTTGTATATTTGTTGTATATATATTTTTATAATTAATGTTATGACAAGCTTCCAAGTTGAATTTTTAGCCATAAATTAACACACATAAATTAATTAATCTGATAACATGCATTTATAAAATAAAAATGCAATTGAACTAAACACACACACACATATATATATATATACACACAGTTGATCATGGCGCGAATGAATTTTAAATGGATTTCTCTCAAAATCTGTGTTTTGATAGTTGAAGAAAACATACACAATTTCTAAACTATTAACCGTGTATAGAAGTCTGAAGTCGTACACGGTTCAGTATTAACAAATTGTGTACAAATATTTGTGATTTCCGGACACGATTCGGTACTAACTGTGTGTATGTGGGAGAACTAAATGCTTATTTTTTAACTATTTTTTGAAATAGGGGGGCACAGAAGGGTATTGTATCACTACTCTTTCCCTTATAGTGAAACTCAGGAAAATGAATTTCCGGACAAAAACAATAAACTCAGGAAACAAAATAATGTAAATTATTCAATTAAAAAAAGTAGAATACAATCATCCAATAATTAATTTCTAAGTTGCAACAGTAACACACTCTTCATAGATTTTATCCATTATTTTAATCTTTGTCGATCGGATCTTGTGAAACATAGTTTGAATATTAGAATACCGAACAATGTCATCCGTAATGAGCTTAGTTTTGTTGCTTGATGGTCACCCCACGCGGCCTTTCAATTCTTCGGGTGCGTATCAGCAGGAAATTTAGAACCATAAAGTAATAACAAATCAGGATCATGCATTTACATATTAATTGTGCAAGGCAAAATTATGATTGCAATAATTGCATCAAAATTAAAATGGTTCATGTTTTCCATGGCCTTATTTGTGCTTCACATTTTTAATTGATTTTCAAAATCTAAACTGTCAATTTGTACTACTCAACATAATTTCCATATTAAAATGTTCTTGATGAACAAAATTTTTTGGGAAGTTTTTTACTATTTTTATCAATAGGTACAAAATCATTGTCTTTTTGTTTTAGACCATCCAAAAACAATGAATTTGTATCTATCTAAAAATATAATATTGAGTTTACAAACATATCACTATATGAAGATCATGTTGAACTATTTATATTGACTATTATGACTTCGAAAAGATAGACAAAAATGCGAGGCACGAATGAGGCATTTGAATCCTACTAATCTACATATATACGAGCCCGACTAATACGCTTATATAAGAATTTCAAAACAAGATCCTTAATTATAAGTCATTTTTGCGTTTTCAAAATTCAAACAGTCGATCCGAACCATTCAACATGATCTCCATATTAAAATGTGCTTGGAGACCAAATTTTACATTTTTTAAAATTTGTTTACTATTTTTTAAGGTAGGTAGAACATCCATTAATTTAGAAGATTCTGGACCATAAAAAACAATGATTTTCAACCTATCTAAAAAAATCGTAAACAAATTCCAAAAAATATAAACTTTTATCTACAAGTACATTTTAATTCGGACATTGAAAACGCAAAAATGACTTAAAAACATATGGTGTTTAAGTTCTTATATAAACGTATTAGCCGGACTCTATATATACACATAAACATAAACATAAATATATAAATATATATAGAGGTTGGCTAAGATCAAAGTGGTATGATCAAGGCATTGGTGCTACCAATTTATTTTTGTGATTTTAAAGTTCAAATAGTTGATTTCACTAGTACAAAAAACCCCTTCACCGACTGTTAAAAAACCCTTTCACCGACTGTTATTGAGGCGTCGGTGATGGCGGCGACGGTATAGATAAATCTTTACCGACGGGTGAATAACAGTCAGTGTAGGCGCCCAACACCGACTGTTTTTTGGAAAAAACAGTCGGTGTAGGCGTCCAACACCGACTGTTTTTTTGAAAAAAACCGTCGGTGTAGGCGTCCAACACCGACTGTTTTTTGAAAAAACCGTCGGTGTAGACGTCCAACACCGACTGTTTTTTGAAAAAACCGTCGGTATAGGTGCCTAGCACCGAAATTTTTTTTTTTTTTTTTTTTTTTTTTTTATTTGCACCTGTAGACGTGACAAATTCGGCGACTTGTATTTTGCAAAGTAATCAAAGGATAGCCCAGTCAAATGATTCATTTAATGCTCTCATATTCTTCCACTCAAATTCATATATTAGTGCAAAATTACTATGACCAAATAGAACTTTTATACAACAACTTTGATTAGCTACTTTCAATTAAAAGCTACAAAAAAAATTATACATAAAAAATGAGAAATGATCCATGTTGTGGTACAACAACAGAAAACAAACCATTCATTTACTTTACTTTCTTCCCTCAATGAATAAATAAAGAACAAATATTTGAATTTCCTCCAATATCGCTCTTTCCGCGTTGATCCATCCTGCAATTCATATTTATATATGCGTGTAAATCATGAGTTAGTCATGCTTGCTATATATTTCCCTTTTCACTGATGTCATATACCCAAAGTGTAAGTACCAAGTACACTCTCTCAAAGCATGACTATACTAAGACTACACAATTGGAGTACATTCACGTAAAATTGCTTCAGAAAATGTGCAAGTTGAACCCTGGAATTATCAATTACATAGCAACATTGGCACCTAATTTATAAGTATATAAGAAGACATCAAACTAGATCAAACTATAGATGAAACATTAATGCAATCCGATCTAGGTCAAAGATGTATATAGTTCTTTTACCTTGCAATCTGGGTCAATTCTTCCCTCCTTATGGATCAAACTATAGATGAAACATTAATTCTTCACCTCTGCCACCAGCTTGTCCTTTTCCTAAAATTTTCACACATTTTTCACACATTTTAGTAGCCCAACATAAACTATAATCACTCGGAGTGAGTTGAAGTGTTCATTCCTTCTTTGTATTGCACAGTACAAAATTAATTTGCTGAGTTGATATGAAACAGAACGGGGAGTCATTTTTTTTGCATAACCTAAGTTGAATGGTACAATTTTCTTCACAATTGCATACATGAGAAATATTGGATATCAGCAGCAAAGAAGCAATGCATGTGTGGTATTCATTGAAGCTCCAATTTAAAGCAATGAAAAAGAAAAACAAAGAAACTTATACCAAAGATAAAACCTATGTCATAGCCGGTACATATCTGGTCATTACCAGTGTGCAGGAATTAATGCATGACGCTATGAAGAGAATATTTAAGGTAGAGTGTAAACCTGTACAGAAATGTCTAATTGAGAATAATCTTCATTGCTTGCCATCCTAATTGAGAAATTAAGCATACTCTTGCAAAGCAAAATGTATACCCCAATCCAAACTACTACTATATATCCTCCCCATTACTCTACACAAGTAGTGAGCAAAAGAAGGCTAACCTTAATTTTGAAACAAATAGGAAAAAAGAACCAAATTTATATTTTTCATGCTCTAGAGAAGCATATGGAATTCTTTCTTGTTATAAGTTATTCCATATTTGATAGGGACATGCAATCATTCCTACATATTAAACAGGTGAAGAATGGTGATTAATCGAGATGACAAATCTCAAGGATAATTAAGTACCAGTAATCATCGCACTATGCCGGGCTCCACAAGAAACAGCCCTTGCATGCTTATTCTCCAAGCACGATGCCTCAACCAGCTTTGGAACAGTCTGCACAACATAGGAACATCAATAATAATAAATAATCTGTTGGGATTTATTTAGAATTGCAAATTATGAAATCGAACAGTAAGAAACCAAAACTCAGTCATCCATTAGGACATGTACCTCAGCCTGGTCAGAACCAGTGCCGAGCTGGCCAAATTGATTACCACCGAAAGAATAGACATCTCTCATTTTTACCCCTAGAATTGATTGCACACATGTCGGACTTAACAGGTCATCTGTGCTTCCTAGCCCGCACTGCAGCATAGGAACAATATAGAATTATTGCAAATATTCACAAAAAGAGCAGATAAGAGTCGTACATTCATAACGGTGCAAGAGGGAAGTACATGTTTATTGTTCATTTTGGCTGAATAACGAACCCAGTTAAGCACAACACAAGGGAAGTTGGATATAAACCGTGGATAATTAAAGATCTCCATAACATTAAGGAACAAATATCACAACTTACTTGCCCATAGAGACCCCATCCAAAGGTAAGCAGTGCTCCTGAATCTGAACACAAGAAAAATTATCAGTATTCCTTTCTTTTTTTTGACGATTACAAATAGTACTACTGATTACTACAAAAGGAGGAAAATAAGGACAAACATATACCTGTGACTACAGCACTGTGCCGGCCGCCACATGCAATTGCCTTCACACAAGTTCCAGTAACTTTACTTAAAGCCCCCTCTGAACTTCTATTATTAGCTATCATACTTGATGCTCGGTCCTTGCCATAAAATTCCGTATCAATACAAGGTATTGGGTGAGGAGATGAGACAGTACGAATTCTAGAACCAAGGCCTAGCTGCCCTTCGCCTCCATAGCCCCAACCCCACACTTGTCCCAAATCTGATGCTTTGGGGAAGATACAACAGATATAAATCAGAATTAACAGATTTATTAAGATCGTGTTTTGTACCACACTGATTTCTTAGTATGCTTCTTCTTGTTGGGTTTCTAATTAGTAAACTTAGCTAGACAAAAACCAACTTTAAAAATAAAAATTCAACAAGAAGAACTAATTGTAGATTCTCCTTTGTATACCGATTAAATTTTATTTTGTAAGAGAAATGTGTCATTCTGGTTCTTCTTGAATATTAATCAAAGATAAACTATAGAGTGAGGATTGAGTCTCAAGTTACAAGATAAAATTCATTTCATGAAACCAATTTCATTAATTAACAAAAAAGTACTCGTTGTTAATGACAAATCAGAAATGAGCAGGTCTGAATGATTACCCTGGTAGAACGACAAACTTGTCCAAATCTAGAGTTATTGAGCAACAATTATGTCTCCGTACTTAGGAAAAGAACTTAATTTCCTAAATCCATCAACAACTGATACAAATTTTAAATAGTTTGGAGTGGGTTATTACCTTCCGAAAGAGAACCCTTGTGCTCGCAAGAAATGCTTCGAGATGAAGGAGATCGAAATAGTGACGAAGGGAGGAACGTCGGCTTGTAGAAGATCGGCGGCGAACCTATTCTAATTATGTGGCAACAGCGGAAGAGGAGCGGGAGAGACGAAAAGAGAGGTTGTGGCCGCGGGAAGTGCTCCAATTTAGGAGGAAGGCGGGAAATGGAAAGAAAAGAGAAGAAAAGGGTGCTCGGCGGAGCCTGAACCCTGAACCCGGCTGAGCGGAAAAGGGTGCTCCAATTTGCGTCGAAGAGGAAACCCTGAACCCGGCTGAGCGGGTGCTCGGCGGAGCCGGAGGCAGCAAGGCGGGGTTTCTGGAGATCGCGAGGCTCATCGAAATAGATAAACCTAGCTCAAAATTTTGGGAGGTTTTTTCGGCAAAGAAGAGGGAAATGAAATATTTCGCGGCTCCACGAAAGTTATAAACCGAAACTAAATTTTGTTAGCTCAACACCGACTGTTTTTGTAAAAAACAGTCGGTGTAGATATCACCAACACCGACTGTTTTTTAAAAAAACAGTCGGTGTTGGTGACTGCTCAACACCGACTGTTTTTTATAAAAAACAGTCGGTGTTGGTGACTGCTCAACACCGACTGTTTTTTGTAAAAAACAGTCGGTGTAGGGTATGAGCAACACCGACTGTTTTTTTAAAAAACAGTCGGTGTTGGTTTACTGACGGTTTTTTGTAAGAGAACAGTCGGTGTTGAGATTGTTCTTATTTATGATTTTACCAGCAGTCTCTACACCGACTGTTATATATTAAAACAGTCGGTGGTTGAGGGTCGGTGAAAGGGTTTTTTGTACTAGTGTTTGAAGTGCCCAACGTATTCTCCATATTAAAATGTGCTTGGAGACTAAATTTTACATTTTTTTGAATTGTTTTACTATTTTTTATGAATTTTTGAAAATTATTGTTTTTCATTATAAAAAAAAAATCTGAAAAATAGTGATTTTTAAAAATACATAAAAAATAGTAAAAAAAATTTTAAAAATGTAAAATTTGGTCCCAAGCACATTTTAATATGCAGAACACGTTGAGCACTTCAGATCGACTATTTGAACTTTGCAAATTGCAAAAACGAATTGGTAGTACCAAAGCTTTGGTCATACCAATTTGATCTTAGCCAACCTCTCCCTCTCTCTATATATAGAGGTTGGCTAATATTAAAACGTTTGTTCCGGAGTCGTGGTTCAACCAGTTGGTTTTCCGATTTTCAAAGTCCAAACAGTCGATCCAAACTGTTAGATGTAATCTTTATATTAAATTGTGCTTGGAGACCAAATTTTACTATCTTTTAGATTTTTTTACTATTTATTAAGTCAGTTTTAAAATCACTAATTTTAATAAACAGTGAAAAATTTCTAGATCATTGAAAACATCGATTTTAAAACTAACTTAGTAAATAGTAAAAAAGTTCCAAAAACATGTGAAATTTGTTCTCCAAGCACATTTTAATATAGATTGAACGTTGAACGGTTTGGATTGACTGTTTTGACTTTAAAAATGTAAAAACTGAACCGTTTGTTCCACGGTCTAGGAAGAAACATTTTGACATTAGCCAACGTGTCTCTATCTCTCTCTATATATATATATATATATATACATACAGAGATTGGCTAAGTTCAAAGTGTTATGACAAAGACCTTAGTACTACCAATTTGGTTTTGCAGTTTTCAAATTGATTTGAAGTGCTCAACATATTCTCCATATTAAAAGTGTTTGGATTAGTGGTGTAAACGGAGCGAATTTGTTAAGGATAATGGTAATATCAAATCGATATCCACATTTCAGTGAATAGATATGAATACTGATATATATATAGTAAAATGTATATCAAAATGAAAAACCATATCCACCTCAAACAGATACATACGGATACGAAGTGGATAATTCACAAATACGAATTCGAATACATATACAAAACGAATAATTGTTGAAGAATTGAGTCATATGAATAATTCACTCTAATAATCTGTTTATATAATTAATATAAGTTTTGTAATCAAAATAGACCTTTTTTATTTTAATATTGCAAAGAACAAAAATAAAAAAAAAGTTCACAAAATTGCATGTCATAAATCACAAAAACACATATCCGATCTGAGCTCAAACCAGCAAATGGTCCCCACGTGGGAATTCAAAGTATGAATTGGAGGCTACAATGCTACATTATCACGTGGCCGCAGATTCTGCGCATTCGGTGATTTTGGATTTGGAAAGTAAATATTATACCCGTGTCAACCGGATATCCGCAACGTTTTTCCATTAGAAAAATTATCCGGATCCAAATTCAAATCCGGCTCTGTTCTTCTCATTAGATAAATGTCCGGATCTGAATCGGTTAATTATCCGCTCTGTAATTCGAATATAGATAATAAACGATTTTGAACCGAATAAGCTGAATCCGTTTACACCCTTAGCTTGGAAACCAAATTTTACATTTTTTTATTTTTTTATTTTTCACTATTTTTTATGAATTTTTAAAAATCACAGTCTTTCAGATTTTTTTAATCAGAAATACAATGATTTTTAAAAATTCATAAAAAATAGTAAATAATTTAAATTTTTTTTGTAAAATTCGGTATCTAAACACACTTTAATATGGAGAATATGTTGAGCACATTAAATCGACTATTTGAACTTTAAAAACCGAAAAAGAAAATTGGTAATAACAAGATCTTTGTCATATTACTTTAACCGTAGCCAATCTCAATATATATATAGAGAGATGCACACACACATATACATATATATAGAGGAGATATCAAGTTACAACAAATTTGAGTTACAACAAAGTTACAACAACTATTTTTTTTTCATTTTCAAAGTCCAAATCATCGATCCAAACCGTTCAACATGATTATCTAAATAAATTGTGCTTGCAGATCAAATTTTACATTTTTTTGAACTTTTTTACTATTTATTAAGATGGGTACAAAATTCAATGGTCTGAATATGACTATTTTTTGTAAAATACTTAATAAATAGTAAAAAAATTCAAAAAAATGTAGAATTTGATCTGCAAGCACATTTTATTGTGGAGATCATGTTGAACGGTTTGCATCGACGATTTGGACTTTGAAAATTAAAAAAATAGTTGTTGTAACTCAAATTTGTTGTAACTTGATCCCTCCTCATATATATATAGACTTGGGCTATGGTGAGTTGGGAAGTAAGAGGTCACTTTTACTTCACGCTCATATTTTCATTTTTAAAATTCAAACAACCGATTCGAACCGCTCAACATGTTCTAAATATTGAAATGTGCTTGGAGACTAAATTTTACATTTTTTTGGAATTTTTTTACTATTTATTAAGCCACTTTGAAATCGCTGATCCGGTGGTCCAGAAATTTTTACTGTTCACAGTGGATCAGCGATTTTCAAAGTGGCTTAATAAATAGTAAACAAATTCCAAAAAATGTAAAATTTAGTTTCCAAGCACATTTCAATATTTAGAATATGTTGAGCGGTTCGGATCGGTTGTTTGGATTTTCAAAATGAAAATATGGCGTGAAGTAAAATGTTGTTTTACTTCACAACTCACCATAGTCTATCTCTCTCTCTCTCTCTCTCTCTATATATATATATATAGAAAATTGCTAATATGTTATGCATAGCATAGAGGGCCTCCGGGCTACGGCTCAATATTTGAGTTTTCAAAATCCTCACGGTTGATTCAAATTTTCAGATCAAGTGATTTTCTACATATTTAAAAATATAGTAAAAATATTATAAAAAATTGTAAAATTTGGTCTCCAGGTACATATTCATATGAAGATCATGTTGAACGGTTCAGATCGACCGTTAGGATTTTGAAATCTCAAATATTGAGTCGTAGTAAGGAGGCTCTCTATGCTATGCATAGCACCGTAGCCAACTCCTATATATATATATATATATATAGTGAGTGGCTAATATCAAAACATTTGTTCCTAGACTGTGGAACAAACGCTTCAGTTTTTATATTTTCAAAGTCCAAACAGTCGATCCAAACCATTCAACATTCAATCTATATTAAGATGTGCGTGGACCAAATTTTACATTTTTTGGAATTTTTTTAGTATTTATTAAGTCAGTTTTAAAATCGTTGTTTTCAATGATCCAATTTTTTTTCACTGTTTATTAAAATCAGCAATTTTAAAACTGCCTTAATAAATAGTAAAAAAATTTCAAAACATATAAAATTTGGTCTCCAAGCACATTTTAATATAGAGATCACATCTAATAGTTTGGATCGACCTTATGGACTTTGAAAATTGGAAAACCAATTGGTTGTACCACGGCTCCGGAACAAATATTTTGATATTAGCCAACCTCTATATATACACACACACATATATATATATATATATATATGTGTGATTTTTCAGGATGCATATAATTGATCTTAAGCAAGGAAGGATGACATACATTCCAGCATGATGATTACCGCCCGAAGGTCCAGAACAAGGAGTTTCTTCATTATAGAATACGGATAACCAATCAATATCCGAAGGTGCTAACTTAGAAACTCTTTCAACTCTTTCAATTGCAACTCTTTGAAGTGCTTCTCTACTTCGTAATTTTAATGTGCTGAACCAACCAGGAGGTGCTTCCCTAGAAGATTTTTCTTGATTATTGGGCGTAACAGTAACGGGCGTCGCAGTACCACCAGAAGGACGAGGTTCTTCATAATGGAAACAACTTTCTTCATTATCGCTTTCTTCATTATCGAAGCAAATTTCTTCAGTAACGGGCGTCGCAGTACCACCAGAAGGACGAGGCTGTTCACTAGGAATTTGTCCTGCATTGCCAGCTCCCCTGTACTTTGTCAATTTTAACAATTAATACGGCTTCATTTCAAATGCAGCATATATATCATTTTCAGTTGCAAGGATCCATGTAATTGAATTTAAACAAGGATGACATACATTCCAGGAGCTTCTTGATTACCGCCCGAAGTTTCTTCATCATCGAAACAACTTTCTTCATTATCGCTTTCTTCATTATCGAAGCAAATTTCTTCAGTAACGGGCGTCGCAGTACCACCAGAAGGACGAGGCTGTTCACTAGGAATTTGTCCTGCAATGCGAGCTCCCCTGTACTTTGTCAATTTTAACAATTAATACGGCTTCATTTCAAATGCAGCATATATATCATTTTCAGTTGCAAGGATCCATGTAATTGAATTTAAACAAGGAAGGATGACATACCGTTTTGCAGACCGATAGATCCATGTAAATCCAACTATAGCAATCACTATTGCTGCATGGTACCAGAGAGAAACCTCCATTTTCAGTCCGCTTGAGTAATATTATTTTCCCCAAAATAATAAAGTGCCAGCCCTCTTGCATCACAGCATCACACACTTATTAACAACGAAAAGTCAACTCTTCATGCCTTTGAAAATTTCTTCTCTCGAAGGGCCCAAGATGTGTACTCCAATTAGCTGGATTTGCGGGTCGATCCGTAAACCAAGTCATTAGTATATTTCTATTTGACATCAATATTTTTATTGACAGGAAATTTCCAGTGAGTGTGCAGGGTTGCCTGTGCCTGGAGCACAGAATGCTCAGTCTGTAATAATGCTTTTTTTTTCTTGCTTGTTTTAGTGATAGTACTAGTATCCAAAATGTCTTTTTGCATGAGATTTATTTTATGATGCAATTGTTTGTAATTACCATGATAGTACAGTTTATTTAGGGAAAAATTAGCTAGCATATAAAATATATATTGCCGTTAATGCTTCATTAGGTACCAAGCTTGATCCTTGTAATTAGACAAATACATAATCCAACAATTTAAGAACGCAACAAACGGTTATATAGAATTGGGCTATAAATTCCATTTAAATGCTCATATAATTGATCCGAACAATTAAAATAAAAAACATTCTTCATTTCTAAACTCAATAAATATGAAAACCTGTGATGGAACTATGTTCACAGATATTAGCAATAGCTTGGTACAATAATTGCAACAAAATCTCACATAAACACTACCTGAAGGACCTCGTTATAGATGTGAACAGATATTACATTGCTGATAGGCCAACAGTGCAAGAAATAGTATTTTAGCAATTTATAGTTTATTATATTATTTACAGCTAAACGAGAGTCAAGGTAATTTTTACTTTATAATTCTTAATTAGAGGTAAACTAAAATTTTATTATAATTTAATTTAAGTTAATTAATCTGAGACTAATTGCATGCTTGGTAAATGAAAAATTGAAAGTTGAAAGAATTAAGTGGTAAATAAGATAAATTTAAGTCTTTAGAGTCAAATAAGAAATGTATGTGAAGGTAACATAAAAGGTTATTTGTACTTCCAATCAGAGCCTAATCTAGGATCGAATTTTAAAGTTCATCCAACGACGGAAAACACGATAGTATATTAAGGCATCATCTCCATTCTCCAAAAAAAAAAAAGGTTGGCTACCATTTC
This sequence comes from Carex littledalei, assembly GCA_011114355.1. NCBI lineage: Eukaryota > Viridiplantae > Streptophyta > Magnoliopsida > Poales > Cyperaceae > Carex > Carex littledalei. The sequence continues at coordinate 16,799,463 of CM022082.1, forward strand.
CATCGTAAACTGATTTAAGTGACTAACAACTAAAGTCAACTCTTCTTGCTTTTGTAAAGTTTTTCTTTCGACGGGGACAAGAAGTATACTCGAATCAGCTGGATTTGCGGATAGGTAAACCAAATCAATAATATATTCCTAATCGATATTAATATTTTTAATTGTTGGCAGGAAATTCGAGGAGCGTGCGTCTCTAAGTTGTTCACACTATAAAGTGCTTCTACAACTCAAACCATTAACCACAATATTGCTTGCCCGTGTTTACATCCCTGAGATTAAACCATCTCATTTTCCACCAAACAATACTTTCATCAGTATCGTTAATACACAAAAGTGGAACGACTTCTCAAATTTTAAATTTTTCTTCCAAATTGCTCATTGAAAACTCTCTGGTTGCCCCAGGCAGCCTCTGCCGGGTTTCCTCAAAAAAGAAAGCTCTCTGGTTGGAAATGAACGCCCCTGATGGAACTATCTCCATAGACATCAGTAATAACTTGGTGAATAAAATCAACAAAAATCTCAAGGAATTACCTGGAATACCAATGAAGACAGAGAAATTCACCATGTTTCGAGTGCCCGCGCATATCCGACAGAAGTACAAGGAGCTATACGAGCCAAGAATGGTGTCGATTGGCCCATACTACAACGGCAATGATGCTCTTCATGCTATGGAGAAACACAAATGGCGTTATCTCAGAGACTATCTCTCTCGAAATAACAAAAACAGCCTGGAGCACTGTATTCGTGAATTAAGCGGATTGGAATCCCTGGCACGCGAATGTTATTTTGAAGATGTGAAGCTTCAGAGTGATGAATTTATCATGATGTTGCTCCTTGATGGGTGCTTCATAATCGAATTCCTGATAAAATGGTATTCCGATTCTGAGGTGTCGGATATGTTATTTAATGTGGGTTGGGCTTTGCCGGTCATACGCAGTGACCTTCTCCTATTGGAAAATCAAATTCCTTTTTTTGTGATTCAGAAATTGTTTGGCCTCCTCACCTGCTCCTGCTCCTGCTCTTATCCAGTTCCGGCTGACCAGAATGCGTCGGTAAGTACTACAATTGTTCCCAAAATAGCACCTCTTGTTGAAATGCTTTTAGAGTACTTATCAGAAGGGAAGGAGGCAGCGCGTCCGGTCCTTACACTCATCGAGATTAAACACATTTTACACCTATATCACCTCTGTTACGTGCCCTCACTGGGACCTAACGAACTTTCACCAAGAACGTACGGCATATTAGGATGGTTAAATCCGATGAAGCTCTTGTTAATTTTCCTCACGTATTGTCTTAAGTTGTGCTTCAAGAGAACCAAGTCAACTAATGGAAGGTTCCCTCGAACAATGCCTTCCGCTACGGCGCTCATAGAAGCTGGTGTAATCTTTAAATGCAGACAATCAAAAAATATTTTGGATATCAAGTTTGAAAATGGCATCCTCGAGATCCCTTTTTTCTCAGTGGAAGAGGCACGGAGATCCCGTCTGTTAAGCCTTGTGAACTTTGAGCAGCACGATAACAATCTCCACAAGAACCTGACGAGCTACGCGTGCTTCATGGGTGGCCTATTTAAAACACCAAGAGATGTCACCCTTCTTGAAGAGAAGGGAATCATGGAGAATCTATTGGCAACAAATGAAGAACTGGTTTCGTTTTTCAACTGGATAACCGAGTGCGCCTATTTGGACTACGAGGGGGACTACCTCAAGGATCTGACTAAAAATGTTAATAGGTATTACATGGCTGATTGGCATAGGTGGAAGGCAAAACTCAAGAGAGATTATTTCAGCAATCCATGGTCGACTATATCATTTACAGCTGCATTTGTGCTTTTGGCATTCACAGCCCTACAGACTGTGTATACTATCATTTCTTATTACTAATATCATAAAAATTTGTACTTGCGGGTATTTTGTACGAATTTTATGTGTTATGTAATTTTCGTTTTATTTGTTTTTTCTTTTGTCCGAGTAGAAGTGTACAACCATTGAGTGTGCTTGTATTTGCCATGTACTAGTTTGTTGTGATTTTTGTAACAGTTTTGCGGCTATAAATGACGAAGCCTAATGGCCTGAAATTACATCTATGGAATCCATTAATTTGTGTATTGACCTTTTAATATTTTTAAGTGCGCATTCTCATATTGATCTTAAATTATCGGATTTCCAAAATAAATACTTATTAAAAATTGTCGGACTGATAGAATATTAATTTAAAATCGTCAAAAACTATTTTCTTTAGAAAAAACAAGTAAACAATCATAAACTTTCAAAATTAAAAGTTGGGTGCATGGACTCTTCGCTTCACCGTGGATCACTAATACAGAAAACACAACCATACACGGTCCAAAAAGCTAATGACACACAGTTACACGACCGTGTCAGGGAACGTCGTGTATGAATAGGGGGTACTTTGAACACAGTTAGCGAACCGTGTTTGTATTGAACTAATATACACGATTAGTTAAACCCAACCATGTCAGATCGCAAAAATGGGCGTTGAAAATGATGGTTTCTACACAGTCGAGTTAACCGTGTACAATGACTAACGTTATATACACGGTTTCTACAAGTCATTCGTATATTATTTTCTTAACCATACACGGTTTGTTATATAGAACCGTGTATGTTTTGTGTTTTTTTTTTAAATGATTTATAATTGGCTAGTTTCCATATTTGCTAGCCATTAAAAATACAATTAATATTATACATACATCATTCAAAAAATATTCAACACCAGAGCAATTAACATTAATTTAACATACATATATTCATAATTCAACAAAATATACAACATACATGTACATTTTATGAGATATGCTTGTTTTAAATTCTAACAAACATTTTTCCCTGTTAAATTTCTAGTTATAATTATAAACGCACATAAATAAATTAATATGATAACATGCATTTATAAAATAAGAATGCAATTGAACTCAAAACACATGTATATACAAATTGAATCAATACAAACAAATTTTGAACTGGTTCAGACGTTCAGTTGATCAAGGCGCGAGTGAATCAAACACGGATTTTGATAGAAATCGGTGTTTGGATATTTTAACAAAACATACACGGATTCTAAACTATTAACCGTGTATGGAGGCCTCAAGTCGTACAGGGTTAGGTATTAACAAACCGTGTACAAATATTGGTGACTTCCGGACACGGTTCGAAACTTACGGATTGTGTGGGTATGTATGAGCTTTTTTCCGTGTAAGCGCCTCCTTCCATTTCACATTGTTAATGTGCAATTTTTTCGCATCCGTGTATGGTATGTCGTGTATGGTCGCGTTTTCTGTACTAGTGGATAGATGCTATTACTTTCCATGCGGTTGCAAAGGAGAGCATCGGAATTAAGTGACCATATACGCATTGGAATTAAGTGACCACGATAATTTTTTTATTTATCAAGAAGTGACTTTTGAACCGGGATCAATAACTCAGATAAAAAATAATTATTTTTCCAGTAACACACAAATAAATATTTTCATTTTCTTACAGCTGCAAAAAATCCTTACTGAAAAATGTTGATCCGGGTTATTTGTCGCAATATTTCTAGTAAATTCAATTATATAATATTCTATCTATTTTCAAAGAAATATAAAAATATTTCTAATATTGTAGACATTTTTATATTTTTCTATTTAATCATAGATATTAATAAAAAAAGGCTATTCCAGTCGTAGCAATTAATCTCCATAGTAGAGTAATCCAGTCAATTATGTGTGCAATTATTTTAATTTAGTGCCAGATAAAAAGTTATTTCCAAAAGATAAGCTTCTTTTGCTTTTTAGATCCAAATATAGTTTTAGCTGTATCGGAAGACACATTTGTTCAATTTTACTTTAATCGAGCATGAAATATGTTGAACTAATTTTATATTTTCCGGTCATTATGTTGTATTGTACTTCTCTCTGTATGTGTGAGCAATTTTATAATGCATTTCTTGAAAGCTTAATTATTTTTAAGCTTATCTGCTAAATATTGATATTTTATTAGTTTATCGGATATAGATTCGGACAAAAAAATTATAAATGTGACAATTAAAAATTACATATAATAATTTTTCAATCATTCATTTAATTATATAATGGTTATAATTATCACAAAATTTATTTATACAATGTTTTTAATAAATTTTTGTAATTAGTAACTTAAATAAAAAAAAATTGAATTTATTTAGTATAAAGTCAAGCGGTAAAAAAAATTGAAACTTTATAAGATATTTTAATACGTTCATTTTTCATTATTATTTTATCGCTTGACTTTGTGTTAAATAATTTCAAAAGTTTCAAATTTTGCATGTTGACGCATTGCTCGTGAAGTAGATTGGTTTCAACAGTTTGAATTTGTCGTTTGAAGCCAATATGATAGATTTTGAAGTTATGCTCATCATTCACCAAACTCTCTTGATGAGCACGACACCGGCTAGCCTCATCAAAATTTATTCCCCTACCCCATTTATACCGAACTCACTGAAACCCTATTTTGATGTCCATTGCCTTATTGAGGTATTAATTAATGGCAAGAATTTCGACTTTGTCCAAGGCTCATGAAATAGATTAATGGTTCTATGAGGGTTGCAAGGTACCTTACTTTATGTTAGAATTAATGGGATTAGTTGAGTGCAATATTTTAAAAAGCGATCTGATATACTGATCTCCCTATACTTCATCTATTGATGCCACGGTGATTTTTTCCTTGAGCATTAATAAAGCTTCACGTTAGAATGCCCGGCACGTCGTAATATAATACAATGAACCACGCTGTCTCTTTTATTGTAAATCCATTAATTTTATATGCTCAAGGAAAGAGCAATTATGCTGATCACATTGTTTGTAATTTATTAAATGAAACTTTTGTGTTTTAGACATTTTACAGTATAAATCTTCATTTATTTGTCGAAATTGGTAGAAGAAAATATCACTACATAGATTATAGATACATGTTAGAAAATACGGTTAGGTAGAAAATAAAAATTTGAAGGGAACGATGTGGTCGAATATATATATTAATCGAATTCAGTAAAAGGTGCACTCAAACGGATCTGATTCTATCGTTCGGATCGGATTTCAGGTTGTCTAATTTTGGATTATGTTTCACATACGGATTATTTGAGGTCATATCAGATTATAGTTCTGTTATAGTTTCGCGGTTGTGCCTCGCTGTACCTCCTACAAAGTCCAGCTGTCGAACGTGCAGGACATTATTAATCAGAGTGAGGCTACGGTACAATGCATATAATAGACATTAATTTGTAATATATTTTCATATATATTTTTACTTTTCAATTGAAACAGTCGATTTGATCCGAACATTATCTCCGTATGAAAATATAATTAAAAGTCAAATTTTACATTTTTACAAAAAAAATTCTAATTTTCTTTTAGATAGATAAAAAATCATTTGATCTAAATATTGTGGACCATTCGAAAGTGGTAATTAAATTTTAAAAAATATAATTTTATTTGCCGAATACATATTTATTTGGAGATCACATTGAGCGAGCGGTTCCAAATTTCCAATCGACCGTTTTGAATGTGAAAACGGAAATACAAACTCATAGTAGGAACCGTGAGTGCGCTATGCATAGTACTTTATCCTAACTCCATAAATGATTAGATGAAAAGCCTAATAATTAATGTCTAATAATTAATGCCTCATCGAAGTTTTAACTTTCCATGTGACGAGCTGTAGGACATTAATAATAGACATTATTTATTTTAAACTTTCCATGTTACGAACGTGCTCTCGAGAAAAGACATACTTGTAGGGAGCTAATCCGCCATTATCCAACTACCAAGTAATGATTGAAGATTTGACTTAAAATTTCATGTCAACTAACTATATTGGACAGATATAATCGAAAATTAGAAAGGGCCAAAATTTAATTAGCAAGTCATGATTGAAGATTTGACTTTCCATGCCATCGAACAGGACTGTCCTAGGTCAATTAATTAAGTGCTTGCAGAGGTTGAGATCACCTCTGCTGCATGCCTCGAGGAGCTCTCACATTCTCACACGTTTTTACACGTTTTCCCGCTAGCTAGCTGTACCCATCATATATACGAACAGAAGATTAATTACCAAGGAAAAATTTATATAATTTATGTTGTTTATCATTCCTTCACGTACTTCTTGTCCTATTAATTATATAATCCAGGAAAATATATATAATTACAACATGCATGAAGGTTGTCGTCTTGTTGGTTAGATAATCTAATTGCATCAACCATGCTTTCAATTAGTGTTTTGCTCTCGGGTACCTCGGGCAGGGCCGGGCAAAACCCGGGACGGGTAGCGGGCACAACGGGTACGGGTACAACGGGTATCTGGGTACAACGGGCACGGGTAGACGGGTTTTTTTTTTTTTGAAAAAGTCTGCCCTGCCCGTTTCAAACCCGTGCCCGTCTCGGGTTCCCGGGTCGGGCGGTCCGGGTAGGATCGTTCCGTTTTTTTTTTTCTTTTTCTGTTTTCTGTTTTCTGTTTTGTTTTCTGTTTTTTTTTTCTTATTTTTTTCACAGTGTCGTACGAATATTATTACGTGTTTATAACAACAACAAAGTATCACTTATCGCGAGGGTACTCCGTCGCGAAAAGAAAAAGCACAGTTATGACGGTACTCCGTCACGAAAAGTCACTTTTTCTTTTTGCGACGGTACTTTTCGCGACGGAGTACTCTCGCGATAAGTGATACTTTGTTGTTGTAATTTGACTTTTAAAATATGAATAGTTCAATATCGGACATTTTTATCAATATCCAAAGTTTAATACAAATTATTAATTATGCCCAGATTTCCAAACTTTCGCTAAAAATACCCAAGCCGGCCAGAAAATGGCCGGCTTACTCCATTTTTTTTTTTTTTAGAGAGAGACTATGAAGATCAAAATATTGAAACCTAACTCTGAAAATTTGAAATTTTTGTTTAAATTATTTGTTATATTACTTCTTTTGATGTATAATTAGCATATTTATACTAAAATACGCTAGATTACTTGAAATTATGTTGAATTACACTATATTACAATAAATTATGTTCAATTATACTAAATTACGTTAAATTACAATAACTTCGCTAATTATGCTGAAATACGGTAAAAAAAACACTAAACTACACAAAATTACGTTGTAGTAGACTAATTTTGCTCATCTTTCATGAATCATAAAAAATAGTAAAAAAATTCCAAAAATAGTAAAAATTGGTAATCTGCAAGTTCATTATGTAACTAATTTACTGAGCTACTTGGATTGAATGATAGAAATGAAAATCTTAATCGGAAACTTCAACTCAAGTTTTGAGGCTCTTCCCTTTGTTTTTTGGCGATTCTGAATTTCGAAATCCAATATAGTAGGCATGGACGCATGCGCATTTTCGCAAGCTTTCCGAAAAGTGGTCATTTGCTGAAATCGGACACTCGAGCGCCGTTTTATGACCGTTTGAAGTTTCATCGCCGTTTTTCGCCTTTTCAGTGAAGATATCCTCCCTATTCATTTGTAATTTAGCGTAATTTACCGTATTTTAGCGTAATTAAATTGATAATATATTTTCTAAATGTTCATTTATTTTTAATAGGTTAAATAAAATATAAATCAAAAATATCTTAAATCAATTACTTTAAAACAATAAAATAAAAATAAAAAATTTCTTAAATCAATTACTTTAAAAATAAATATGAATTATTTTAAAACAACGGGACAGAAATGACAGGTGGGACCCACCCGGTTTGATTGATTTGAACCAATTACTATTGAACCGGAGGGAAATTTTTTTGAAAAAAAGGGGTTTTCGGGTAGCGGGTAAAGGGGTATTCGGGTTCGGGTACACGGGTAAACGGGTCCGGGTACACGGGTAAGGGTATCGGGTGCATGGGTTCGGGTAAACGGGTTCGGGTAAACAGGTGCGGGTACACCCGGGACGGGTTCGGGTAAACGGGTGCGGGTACACCCGGGGTGGGTTCGGGTACACGGGTATTCGGGTTCGGGTATGGTGGGTACGGGTGAGCGCGGGTATTTTCCAAAAATGGGTGACCGGCCCATTTGAAACCCGTACCCATGTACCCGTTTACCCGGGTATACCCGGGCTCGGGTACGGGTACCCCGGGCATCGGACACGGGCGGACCGGGTTCGGGCAGCCCGGGCCGGGTGGTGTCAAACCACACTACTAGAATTCTGGTTTTTTGCAAGGGTAAAATTTGGCTTGTTGCATGGGCTTACCCTTGCAACAACCCCAAAAAATGTCAGTTGCATGGGCTACCCTTGCAACAAGTACCCTTGCAACAACCCCCGTTGCAACTACTCAATTTCCGACTTGTTGCATGGGTTACCCTTGCAACAAGTACTGGAATACTTATTGCAAGGGTAAGCCCTTGCAATAAGTACCCATGCAACAAAGCTAATGCAGGAAGTAGTTGCAAGGATATAGCATTGAGTAGTTGCATGGGTAAAGTGTGTGGGTCCCATGGAGTATTTGCAACGATAGAGGATTGAGTATTTGCATGGGTAAAGTGTGTGGGTCCCATGAATTATTTGCAACGATAGAGAAGTGAGTAGTTGCATGGGTAAATAACGTGGGTCCCACATGATTAGTTGCATGGGTAAAGGTGGGCCCCACCAGGTTATTTGCAAGGATATTGTCTGGGCCCCATATTTGTATAGTTCACCCCATACCAATTTGGTACCAACCCAATGGCATTAATAATTTACATTTCAAATTAAATAAGCATTAATAACAACACATTGCAATAAGCATTAATCAACATAATGTTATCAAGCATACATTGTAGCAAAAACCAAAAAGTATTACAATCACATTAATATAATAAACTTGTACATATATCCAAAATATATGGTTTAACATTGGACTGAACAAATCTGAAGGTCAGTCATGAAGTACTATGCATTAAGAGAATTTTCAATTGATGTTAAGAAATTAAGAAGTAAAATATAAAAATTAACATGCAACACATGCCAATAGGAAAAAAAAAGAATTCAACACATGCCGCGGCTTCATTGATATTAATGGACCCTGCAAAGTAATATAGCATACTTGATTAAAAGTTGCAAATAATTGAATATACAAATCTACAGAGAGAGGCATGGAGGGAGAAATACCTGAAATGTGCCTTCAAGAAGCTAGGTCATTACCAACTTACATACTATGAACAACCTTTACAAAAACACTAGACGTATGCCTCGCATTGCTTCGGCAACAGTCATTGAGGTAGATGGAGGTAGGTCTTTTGAACATCTGGAACCACTATTCAGTTATAAAAAAGATGGTATTCTCGATATTTAGGGTCCAATATTTTTAATCATTTCATTTGGCTTTCTTCAGTTCTATACTTCTAGGAACTTTACTTTTGATTATTGCTGTTATTGTGTTGCTTATTTTGTCTTTTTAAAGATGGTTGTTGCTAAAGCAGGGGCCAATTTATAGACGTCACCAATTTTCCAAGCAAAAATAATGAACAGTTGTGACTGCTTCAATATTCAAGCACTAAGATTAAGGTTAAAATCAGTAAACAATGACAAGAGATATGCAAACTGTACCCAATATGCACCAGGGTCTTCCTTGCAGTTGTCCTGAAGAAACCTCAGAACAGAAAGGCCATTCTGCTGCACGACTTGAGGAAGAAAAGCAGGGATCCCATCCTCTGACACACCTTTCAAAAGGAAAATGTCATCGGTTTTTAGGAGCTCGTATCCTTGGACAACTCCATTTCGGTGATAGCATATGGCGAGTTCTGGCACACTTGCCATTAGATTGTCTAGCCACGCATCAAGCCAATTAAGAGGAGTCACCTGAAAAATTGCATTCAACAATTAGTACTGAGATTTAAGCCAAATCGAGGAGATGGTTTCTTGTAGATAACACATATAACTGAAAAAAAAATATTGTAGTGATAACAATAAGAACAATAGCAAAAATAGCGATAGTACTGGCATCAATTAAATCAACAAAATAGTGTATGTTGGTATCAGGTTTAAAAAATTTGATGTGCTTGACAGGATCAAACTTTGTCGTACAGGATCTAGCCTCCATACCCTTGCAGGATATGAAGACATGATGATCAAAGTACAAAATTATTCCAACAATTCAATTGTCACATATCACCGTATGTAATCTCTCGATTCTTTCTTAAATCCAAAGAATATTTACCAGAATAAAAAAAATTGAAAGACCGTCCTTAATACAACACTGGCAAGAGCAGGGTGCTCGAAGAAACGAAGGAACAAGAATTCTACTTGAGAAGGAGATCACAAAATAATAAAATAATAAATACCTGTCTAGAGATGTCCCAGAGGTGAAGGCTCACAGCAACGTACTTCTCATTGCTAAAAATAAGCAAATCACTTCCAAGAAGCATTCGAAAATTGTGAAATTGCCACATCAGAATTCTCATGAAGTCATTATTACCAACCCTTTTAATATTCTCCGACTCTTGCACTTGGCCCCGTGCCTTCTCACCAACCTAAGAAACACCAAAAATCAGAACATTTTGTATAGAATTGTCTATAGAAGTGCAAATAAGGACCCGAGTTGCAAGCACAAAACCCAATTAATTTTTTTTTAACTTAATACATTTGCATAGTTGTGCTTTGAGATTAATCTACAACTATCAAATTTTTCTAAAGAAAATATTAGCATTTGCACAAGCTTCGCTGTTCCAATACAAAATTCACAATTGAATGTGCTTAATACAACTACCAAAGCTGTTTAAATAAATGCGAACTCAGTGATTAATACAGCACCTGAGAAGTGTGCTTGACCGGATGTTTTGAGCCCTGACCCCTTTCCTTGCCCTTGCTCCAGTATAATCCCCCGTCTCTTTGGCCAAAACTACTTCCCGGTAGGATAGTTGATGGAGGGGTTGGTGGTTCACTCTTGTCAGGTTGAATCGGCTCGTGGCCAGGAGGGCAGTCACGTGCCTCCATCCTGACAGAATGCATTGCGAAATTTAGAAATATGGATGGATCAGATGATGCCTTGGATTGGTGTTGCGGCTGGGGCTGGGGCTGGGGCTTTGGCTGGGGTTGGTTAGTTGGCCTTCTGTATATCTTCTCTCCTTCTTCTACATCCGGGCTGTTGTAATTTGTGAAGAAAAAAAAAACACACACACACACACATAAATGGAGTCGGAGATAAGTTATCAATTGTGGATATAAATTAATAAAGAAAAGACAAGTTCAAGGTGTTTATCAGTCAACACTCCCATACAATTCCCAAAATTTACAAAAGAATCTGCATTTTGCATGCAACCCAGTAAGCAAATATATGAAGTTTCTCGTTTGGTAAATATTCTCCTGTTCTGGATTTTCATAATTCTTCACGGGTTTGAGAGGAAAAACAACAATAAGTGAGGATTATTTTCTCAAAGGGGAAAAAGTATCGGAAGAAACAAGCATGGTCTTGTTCTGAAATTACCCGTTTACAATAAGATCATTTATAATAACGAAAAAAGGAGATTATAAATCTCAAGTTACAGAATAAAAGGGCTAATAGATCTAAAGAAGCAAACCCTGTATTAAGAATCAGTGTATCCCCAATCCGGTGAACTGCAATAGATAATTAAGGAAAAAATGTGAAGGCTGTGCTCGTCAGCCTCGCACCTCGTCAACTGACCAGCCCCGCACGCCCAAATCTCGCCTCGCCTGAGCACACGCTGCACGTCCGCACCAGGCCAGCGATCGCACCACCTAAGCCGCCTCCAGCCTCGCACGAGGGTTTTGTGGTTGGATTACATGTGTGCGGGGGGAGGCAATGAAAGAGGGGGCGGGAGCGCGTATTTGGCGGAGAGCTTTTAGATAGATTTTACCGTGATAAGGAGAGAATCTGAATTTTGAGGAGGGAAATGAAAATTTAGGAAGGAGCCGAAATGAATGTTTGGAGAGATGAAAATAAACCCTAAGTCTCCCAAGTTCATAACAGAGAAGAAAAATAGAAGAGGCTCTGTATCGTAATATACTCCAAGGTAACATAATATTTTTGTTTAAATCAGGATCGTCTAAGAAGAGTTTTGCACGAATATTGAAACATCTTGTGTATCATCTAAAACTGCATCTAAAAAGAAATATTATATTACCTCAGAGATTAGGGACTTCTTACTCACAGTCTTTAAAATGAAGACATCAAGACCATTCATTATTTATCGAACGGCTTAGAGTTTGATATTTCATAATTGGATAATATATGTACAACAAATAATATTAAAAAAATTCAAAATAAAATAAATTTTAATTATTTCCATCTTATATAGCCAAATAATACTTATTGTTGTCATTTTTATATACATTCATCATTATATTTTCCCTCAAATTTAGAAAACATTTTTCGGACCGTTCATTTTCAAGCGGAAAATCAACGGTTGATCTGCAGTTAAATCATTCCAAATCTATTTTAAAATGATCAAGGAAGAACATTGAACGTAACCAATATAAAAGTTCGGAAATTTTATTATATATGAGTTTCGATCCAACACGAAGTGTTTATGGCCATACGATGCTCCAATTTTCGATCAACTTGATTGATGGGTAAATAAAAACAAAATCTGATCAAACTTAGGTGCAAGACAATAAATACAATGCTTTTTAATTTAAACGGTTCCGATCGACCAACGAATGACATATTTCCATGTGTCTTCATTAATTCACGAAACATTCATTAATTCACGAAACGAGAGTTTATGTTTCATGTTCATACATGGAAGATATGAGTCATACATGTGACATTCTTGTAATGCTATATAATTTAATGTGTCAAAATCATTTAATTAAGCAATAAACATGTTATAATATTAATTATGGTATAAATTTCATTAATGTAATTTTCTTCACAAAAATATTTTTTTAAATTAAAGTAGAATTTGCAACACTGGCCACATATTCTCCCATTTGGTCATAAAAACCGTTAATAATATGAAATTGAATGTATTTTTTGAATTTTTTCATATTATTTGTAAAATTATAATTAGTTTCATTATACAAGTTATAATTGTATTTTCACTATTTTTCTCCAAAATAGAAAATTTATTTTATAAAATGTCAGTCAACTTAATTTATTTTATTTAGTATCAATTTTTTTTTTAAAAAAATTCTGCACCATTCAGATATTTGATTTCTACCTATCTAAAAAAGTAGTAAAAAAATTCTAAAAAATAAAAAATTTGATTTGCAAGTAATATTCATATTTTGATCATGTTGAATGGTTCGGATCGATAGTTTAGATTTTGAAAACTCAAATATTGAGCCGTTGCATAGAGGCCCTCTATGCAACCCATAGCACCGTAGCCATACTCATTATCATGACTTGTAAATATATAATAACTTGAAAATCACATATGCTAATCTTATTTCCATTTTTTTTTATATATTTTTCATATTATTTATTGTAAATGAATGAGAAGGAAAATGAAATAAATTTCATTTCAAAACTTTATTTAGCAAAAACGAATGGAAGAATTGTGATGTTAAATTTAGCAAAAATTTTAATTTGCAAACGAAATTAATGAAATTAACACGATAATGAATGGAAGAACATGTTTATGAATTACTAAAAGATTTGTACACAAAAAAAAACTATATAGCATAACATGCTTGTTGCATAAATAACTCACATCCTTCAAGCATTAACATAGAACATGAACTCTCGTAGTGTGAGTTAATGAAGATCCACAAGTATACGTTGTCTGATGGTCGATCGGAATCGTTCAAATTGAAGAATATCACATTCATTTCATTGTAGTGAAGTTTGATAAAATTTTATGTTCATCTACCTATCCATCAAGCCGACGGAATATACAAACATCGTAGGGCCACAGACACTTCACGTCGGATCGAAACTTCTACATATCGAAACTTCAGTTTTTTTTGCTGGTTGCGTTCAATGTTTCCCCTTGATCATTTAAAAACTAATTTGAAATTATTTCAATGCAGATCGACCGTCGATTACTCATTCAAAAATGAACGGTCCGTAATTATTGGCTCAATTTTAAGGGGCAAATATTGATGAAATTATATGAAATTAACAATTATAAGCATTATTTGGTCACAGGGCATGTATAAATGTAGAAAATATTTTTTTAGGAATTTATTCATATTATTTGCTGTACAAAAATCACTAATTTCATCATATGTTGATATGAGTCGTTTGATGGGTGATGAAGGGTCATGATTACCAATGGATGTCTCCATTAAAGGGGTGTGAGCAGGAGGTCCATTTTACTGAGGTAACATACTATTTCTGTTTAGATCCACTCTAGATGAAATCATCTGGATCCTTTAATAACCGTGTTAATTCTGATCATACAGCCCCGATCTAAACATAAATATTGTGTTACCTCATGTGATATAAAATTGTGGGTAGGTGTATCCATCGTAAATGCCCTCTAAGACTTAGAGAGAGTTCTTGTTCACTCTCTGGTGGACTTAGCTTTTTTTAACAAGTAAGAAAATTTTGGACAACTTCTCTCTATTTCTTTGTACTGCCGCCAAACTAATTTTTTTGAGACTTCCTTCTTCCCTCTTTTGACTGCCGCCAAACATTTTAGACTCTCTTCTTAGATCCCGCCAAATTTTGGACTCCCGCTATTATTTTTTGCAACTTGCCTCCACAGTTTTTGGCTGCCGCCAAATCTTATTTCTACTATTATTCCATCTCTCTTTTCTTATTGTGTGTCCCTCTTTCTCAAGCCGGTCCAAGGCTTCCAATTTTTGTTCCACTATGTTGCATGTGCTCGTGAACCCGAGGTCGGCCAGGATAAGCAAGGTCGGTGGACGCTACCGTAGCCCCTGCTTTGGAATCTCGGTTGTGAATACCCCTTATCAAGTACAATCCAGTGACCAAAATTTGGCACTTAAATTTTATCAATCTAGGAGCTAGCAATGTATTGCACAGAAGGTGTTTGTGGAAATGCCTAAATGGGAAGAAGTGTTATGTATACATTGAAAAACAAATACGGGTTGAATATAACTGCAGCAAACAAATTATACTTGTATTTGTGAGTGTTAAATTGATTCCGGTATTGATTCCGGTCAGTACTGTCAAAGGAATCTCGAGTTCTCAATAGCAGAAATTAAGTTGTTTGTTTCTATGCACATGAAGATGTATGTAAAAATGTCTCAGAGAACCATAAATGGGATATATTTCTTAGGATTTCTCTAAGAACTCGAGAGTGGGTGAACTTTTGTTAGGATATCCATTATTAATCGACACATGCAAAAATTCCTCTTTGCATGGAAAAACCAAGATTAAATGGAGATGAGTTGATGTATCTACTTGTATATTATGTTTTTTGGGAAATTATTCTTGATATCTTTCTTAATGTGATAGCTTTTGTTTATTTAATGTTATTATTTATAGGTAAATGATGCCATCATTGCTGGTGATAGTCTTGTCTCTTGCTCTTCAGATGCTACCATCAAGGTATTCCCCTTTCTTACCTCAGACTGAAAGAGATGAGAGGCTTTTGCTTCTTTTGTTATTAAATTTGCTAATAGGATACAACTTTTTCTTACAGGCGTGGAATTGCTTGTCATATGGTGTTTGCACCAGAACCTTTCATCAGCATTCTGATTATGTCACCTGCCTTGCTGGAGCTGAGAAAAATGTTAAACATATCTCTCTATACCTCAATTAACATAGATTTTATGTAATACAATGCTAGACTTATTTAAAATATATAGATTTTAAAAATAGAAAATTTAAAGCTTATCTTTGCAAATATGCTGACGATCTTTTTCTCAAAGTGTAAGAAGAAATCTAATGAGTAGACAGAGGATAAAATAAAATTTTTGCTTAACAGTTCACTGACTTGAGAACTCCCACTGAGATATATATTTTTAAAACTTCTAGTTTCCTAGAGTTAAATAAAGAAATACTGAAGTAAACTTTTTGGCTGGAAACTTGTCATTTTCTCGGGCTCGTGCTTCCCTAGAAGGATCTGCCCCTGTATTCGGTACCAACTGTTATCATCTATGTGTATGATTTTTTCATCTTTGGGTAATTCCAAATATGTGTCTTAATCCAACTATCCACTGGTATCATCGGCATAAGCCCTTGATTGGTCTCTAAGGTAATAACTTGTACATATAATGAGAAAAAGTGTGATATAAATACATATTTTACTGGTATCAGCACATTCTAGCTATCTGATAAGTTTCTGGTACAAAGCAGGGTGTTTTCTGCAAATTTCAGCATTTTGATTAAAATTCTGATACTGTTCAGGGTCTGTTTTATAAGTTCCTAGTTTTCTGTACAGTACTGGAGCAATTCTGCATCATTTAAGGGTCTTTTCTGTTAATTTCCAGCATTCTATACTACCTTGAATGGATTCTGGTAAATGCCAGGGTCTAAATGCAAAATTACGTTTCTGACAGGATTTGAGGACTAAACTGTGACAGAAAATAAGTTAGTTTAGAAAACAGTCCCTGGCAGGGACCTTTTTGTGACAGGATGTAGAAATTTGTAGGAAGAGCTTTCTTCTCATGAGAATTTCATGAAAATACTAGATTAAAAATGTATAAAATATTTGTAATCGTGTGGAATAGTAATTTCAGTTAAAGCATATATTGTTTTGAAACTTATTTGATACATTTTAGGCATTTACAGTTATTAATAATATAATTTGAAGTAAAGTGGTCAAGAAGCATAATAAATTAGTATTGGATAATTACTATCTTTTGCATGGGACATTCACATCCATGTAACAACTAAGTTTTATCCATGCAAGAAACCAAAATTCTAGTAGTTAATCCGATGAAGATGGTTATTAATTGGTAATTCTTTGTGTCATGTGTTGCATGGGAATTTGCCAACCATATAAAGTTTGTTTGTATAATTATAATAAACACAACAATATATATATATTGGATATGGAACTTGTTAAAGCATAACTACATGGTTGAAAATAATAACAAATTGATTAAGATGGCTATTATTTGAAATTCTCATAGGAGAAGGCAATTAATGAAGGAGCGAAGGCAATTAATGAAGGCTCTACTTATCGCTTGCTCGTCCTCTCAATAACTTTCTAATGTTTATTCTCAAGCCCAAAATTTCAAGATTCTACAATTTAAGTTTCCGAATTATTTGTGTATCTCATTTATTTTGTAATATACTGCTCTAATTCCTTTTGCTATGATTTACAAAATATATTCAATTTGAAAGGAGAGATCAAATTTCCTTCTAAATTTGAACAATATTAAGTAGGATGTGAACAAATTAATATACTGCTGTAATGTATCCCTTGCTGTAATTTACAACAATATATATTCAATTTGAATGGAGAGATCAAATATATAATAGAAGTAACTGTCCAGAAGTTCAATACTTGTTGCAAGGGTAGGCCCATGCAACAAATAGTTCTCAAAAATCGTCAAAACTTGTTGCATGGGTTACCCTTGCAACAAATATTTCTCAAATAATCCTCCAAACTTGTTGCATGGGTTACCCTTGCAACTGTTTAGTCTAGATTCTGGAAATTTGTTGCAAGGGTAAGCCCATGCAACAAATAGTTCTCAAATACTTGTTGCATGGGTTACCCTTGCAACTGTTTAGTCTCAATTCGGGAGACTTGTTGCAAGGGTATGAGATGAGTTGTTGCATGGACATTCATTAAAATATACTTTCTATCTTTGCTGGCGGGTCACGGGTCATCAAATATTTGTTGCAAGGGTAAATAAGAAGCAGTTGCAAGGGTAACCATCAGATTTATTGCATGGGTAACTGTTGCATGGGCCACCCTTGCAACAAGTTTGACTGTGTCAGAAATGCCAATATTTGTTGCATGGACACTACTTACCCTTGCAACAAAGATTTTTACCCTTGCAACAAACCCAGATTCTAGTAGTGCCACTACTTTCCATTGCATCTCACATAATCATGAGATTTAATTTCCATTTTATATATCCACTGAGATTTAAATTTGAATTGAAAAAATATATATGAAACTTTATAATTTAGTAGGATCCATATATATAATATGAGGTTGGCTAGGGACCTACGGTGCTTGGCAAAGTAAAGAAGTTGTTTACTTCTTGTCTATATCTTTATTTTTTTACATGATCTCTATTTAAAATGCGCTTGAAGACTAAACTTTATATTTTTTGAAACTTTTATTATTTTGTTAGAATTTTTGAAAATTACTGTTTTAATATAGTAAAATAATAATAATAATAATAATAATAGTAGTAGTAGTAGAATTATTTCCTCCATGTGATATATAGATTGGTTGCTTCCATAAAAACGGACAAAAATTTTGTGCAGCATGAATATATATAGCACACGGAGCAAGCTGTGCAACACCCAAGCTTTTAGTTGCATCTCACATAACACTACTACAAAAACGTTAACCATACACAGCATATCATACATGGATTCGAAAAAATTCCACATTAACAGTGTGTAATGGGAGGAGGCACTTGCGCAAAAAAAAACTCATACATACTCACACAGTCAGTGAAAACCCAACTGTGTACTAAAGTTTTTGCAACTGATTTATGGAATCAGAACCTAACATATATCACTTCAAATTTATGAAAAGAGTAAAACGCAAAATCAGCATATGTTTTCTGAAGCATGTTTACATTTTGTTGCACAACGAACACTATGAGGCATGAAATTAATCTTCATAATGCAAGTTAGATATAAAATTAAATTGTTTTAGCTAGTGCAGAGTGGCCCTAATAAATAAGGAAGTTGTTTCGGCCCATTTAAGCGCATTCTAAAAGTCTAAAGAAATAATTTGTATGTCCAGTTGGAATTTATCAACTTTTTACAAAATTTGTATCCAATACTTGTACACTTCGTTAACGAAAATTTAATCTGTTCGTCAATGAATATTAATCTAGATCCTTCATTTTCCGAACCAGAAAAATTACGACTAATGATATCATATACAAACCTTTAAACTGATATATAAACATTAAAACTCTTTTCATTTTGATTGTGAATATCTCAATGAAAATCATTTTAAAAGAGAAATATTATAAAACTATGCGCTATTATGTTTGAAAATGAAACAGGCTTACTGCTAATATATAGTTCTTAAGCATCAAATTCATACAAACAATTAAAAGACCAATTATCCAATACATGTATAGACTATACAATACCGATTATGAGACAGTCATTATTAGTCATATTAACTTTTAATTGAAAAAAGCAACTGATGACTTCCTGCTACACATATAATTAATGCTCTTGTGTTTTCTTTATCTGAATTTGATTACATTTCAGTTTTTTTAGTATCAGTATTAGAAACTAAATACTTTTTATCAATAACTCCGTCACTGATGTCCATATATAAAAAAAAAATTACAGTACCTAGCAAAATGGGTATCGCTAGGTACCAGTGGATCTGGATCGTCCGAATAGAATTCAGAGCAATCCGGTCCGTGGTGGAATGCTCCGGGACCCTTTAATATTTGTGCCAGAGCAGATCGGATGGTTTGGATCTAAACTCAAAATTTGTGTTACTTTAGGAGATCCAAATTCGGGTCCAGGGGTGTTTAGGGTTCCATGCAGTCTACCCTTGTATATGTAACTGCAACCCTTGTTGTGCACTTATTTGTTTGAGCTATATATCATGCAAATGGGATCTGGAATATTCGGGAGGACTGAAAAACCATTATTTTCAAACAAAAGATAATAACAATTTAAGCATACAAATATTTGGCATCTTTCTACAGTACAACCTGCGTATTTACAAGTGCTGAAGCTTCTTTCTTGAAATAGTAATAACATAGTTGGGCCTCCATACCCCGTCTGAGATTTATTGGTAGAGCCCACAATTGTGGTCATATTGGGCTTTTATTTAATTTTAATATGATTGAAAAATATAATCATATCATAAATTCTTAATACATAGCTAAACTAAATTTTCACGCTTACATAAATGTGCGCTATTTATAATGAACTGTAATCGTTATTGTACATGTACAGATGATAAGTACTTAAACCTTTCACTAAACAATCAAACTGAAATATTCGTGTACATTCTGTTTGGACTGTCTGGATTCAAACTGAAATATTTTGTTACCTTAGGTGAAACGAATTCGGAGAAGGGAAGGTGAACCATCCTTTGTCAGAAAAAATAATTACTACATTCAAATTGAAACCATAGGCCATAGCATTGGAATTTAAAGTTCAAAGATGCGATAAAAAAAACAATGAATGGAGTTGTCACTTCAAATGGAGATTACAAGTGTGTTAGTCACACACACACAAATGGAGATTACAAGCGTGGAAAACAAACTTAACAAAATATTTTCTATGTCAATTATTCGTTTTGTACACATCGATCCGTAGAGAATTTTCCACGGATTTCATAGTTTAATTTTGTCTTCATTACATTTCTAATAATTTCATTTAAAATTTGTTTTCATCATTTTCTTCTTTCTTTAATGACACAAGAAATTTTGTATATCTTAAAAGCAAAACAAATATTCATGCTCATTTTCCAAATATCAAATAAATAATTTACTGACTTGCTCATGTCAACTCAAATGGTCGAAATTTTTTTAGTTACCACCTCAATATCTCAAAATTACTCTGTGTGCAGAACCAATCTCGAAATTCGGATCTTACCATCCCCTTATACAAAAATAAAAAATTACCATGTGTGTGAAACCAATCTGATAGTGATAAAACTATATCTGTATCTGTTTTTATTATTTATATATAGATATGGATCAGATATTAGACGGATACGTATACAGATATTCACTTTTTATAATGATGAATAACATAATTTTTTTTCATAATATATATTAAATTATATGGTATATATCTACTATTTGAATACAGATAATTAAAATTTAAAAACATATCCGCACTGATATTTGAATATCAGATATCCGTATCTGATTTTTGGATACGAATTCAGATACGAATGTATAATATCCAACCCGTTTGCACCCCTAGCCAATACCATAGTTAATTCTCAAAATTTTGCACTAAGATGATAATTGATGAGAATTGGTGCGGGAATTAATTAAATTTCAATTGGTTTCAAATCCCACCCATTTTCACTTAGAATGGGGCTGCCGAACAGGCTCTAAAAGAATGAATGACATTAACTCGAATCTTTGAACCAAGAGTTGGTCCAACAATTTTCAAAACAAATAGTCCAAATAAAATAGTGTTTGTTTTGTTATTGTTGCGCTTTGGAAATATGCAAGCAACAATAACTAAGCTCGCTTTGGAAACAACAACCTTAAAAAAATTTTGCCTTTATGTAAACAGCAATTTGATTGGAAATATATTTTCACATTTGCCTTTGACTCGTTACATATTCAATTACATAGTTAGTTTTGTGGAAAATCATGAAGTGAATAATAAAAGTGTAGTGATGTTCTATCATGTGTCCTAGCGTGTCCAGTACAAGTATCATACCATGTCTTACTCGCACAGTACTAATTATTTTCTGTAAAATAGGTTTAAATTGTTTAAAATAATAATAATAAAATACAATATTTTGGAAAAATGTCAAAAAAATAGTGAATTAAATGTTTAGATTATTTACATTTTTCTTCATTTTTATTTATCATTGTTTCTCGACCTGTCATGTTTTTCTTTTTCTTTTTCTTTTTCTTTTGGGTTGTTGTATATTTGTTGTATATTTGTTGTATATATATTTTTATAATTAATGTTATGACAAGCTTCCAAGTTGAATTTTTAGCCATAAATTAACACACATAAATTAATTAATCTGATAACATGCATTTATAAAATAAAAATGCAATTGAACTAAACACACACACACACATATATATATATATACACACAGTTGATCATGGCGCGAATGAATTTTAAATGGATTTCTCTCAAAATCTGTGTTTTGATAGTTGAAGAAAACATACACAATTTCTAAACTATTAACCGTGTATAGAAGCCTGAAGTCGTACACGGTTCAGTATTAACAAATTGTGTACAAATATTTGTGATTTCCGGACACGATTTGGCACTAACTGTGTGTATGTGGGAGAACTAAATGCTTATTTTTTAACTGTTTTTTGACATATAGTGAAACTCAGGAAAATGAATTTCCGGACAAAAACAATAAACTCAGGAAACAAAATAATGTAAATTATTCAATTAAAAAAAGTAGAATACAATCATCCAATAATTAATTTCTAAGTTGCAACAGTAACACACTCTTCATAGATTTTATCCATTATTTTAATCTTTGTCGATCGGATCTTGTGAAACATAGTTTGAATATTAGAATACCGAACAATGTCATCCGTAATGAGCTTACTTTGGTCGCTTGATGCTGATGGTCACCCCACGCGGCCTTTCAATTCTTCGGGTGCGTATCAGCAGGAAATTTAGAACCATAAAGTAATAACAAATCAGGATCATGCATTTACATATTAATTGTGTAAGGCAAAATTATGATTGCAATAATTGCATCAAAATTAAAATGGTTCATGTTTTTCTTGGCCTTATTTGTGCATCACATTTTTAACTGATTTTCAAAATCTAAACTGTCAATTTGTACTACTCAACATAATTTCCATACTAAAATGTTCTTGATGAACAAAATTTTTTGGGAAGTTTTTTACTATTTTTATCAATAGGTACAAAATCATTGTCTTTTTGTTTTAGACCATCCAAAAACAATGAATTTGTATCTATCTAAAAATATAGAATCTTTTTTTCTAAAAAATATAATATTGAGTTTACAAACATATCACTATATGATGATCATGTTGAACTATTTATATTGACTATTATGACTTCGAAAAGATAGACAAAAATGCGAGGCACAAATAATGCATTTGACCCCTACTAAGCTACATATATACGAGCCCGGCTAATACGCTTATATAAGAATTTCAAAACAAGATCCTTAATTATAAGTCATTTTTGCGTTTTCAAAATTCAAAAAGTCGATCCAAACCGTTCAACATGATCTCCATAATAAAATGTGCTTGGAGACCAAATTTTACATTTTTTAAAATTTGTTTACTATTTTTTAAGGTAGGTAGAACATCCATTAATTTAGAAGATTCTGAACCATGAAAAACAATGATTTTCAACCTATCTAAAAAAATCGTAAACAAATTCCAACAAATATAAACTTTTTTCTACAAGTACATTTTAATATGGATATCATGTTTAATTGTTCGAATCGACTGTTCGGACATTAAAAACGCAAAAATAACTTAAAAACATATGGTGTTTAAGTTCTTATATAAACGTATTAGTCGGACTCTATATATACACATAAACATAAACATAAATATATAAATATATATAGAGGTTAAGTTCAAAGTGGTATGATCAAGGCATTGATGCTACCAATTTATTTTTGTGATTTTAAAGTCCAAATAGTTGATTTGAAGTGCCCAACGTATTCTCCATATTAAAATGTACTTGGAGACTAAATTTTACATTTTTTTGAATTATTGTACTATTTTTTATGAATTTTTGAAAATCACTGTTTTTCATAATAATAAATAAATAAATAGAATCTGAAAAATAGTGATTTTCAAAATTCATAGAAAATAGTAAAAAAATTTCAAAAGATGTAAAATTTGGTCCCCAAGCACATTTTAATATGGAGAACACGTTGAGCACTTCAGATCGACTATTTGAACTTTGCAAATTGCAAAAACGAATTGGTAGTACCAAAGCTTTGGTCATACCAATTTGATCTTAGCCAACACACATATATATATGATTTTTAAGGATGCATATAATTGATCTTAAGCAAGGAAGGATGACATACATTCCAGCAGAAGCTCCAAAACGAAGAGCTATTGGCATACTACAGGGCGTCCAAGTACCGGGCCTCCAAGTACCCGGCTTCGCAGTTCTGGCACTGAGCGTCACAGTACCCGGCATCACAGTACTGGCACTGAGCGTCACAGTACCCGGCGTCACAGTACCCGGCCTCACAGTACCCGGCGTCACAGTACCCGGCGTCACAGTACCGGGCGTCACAGTACCCGGCGTCACAGTACCGGGCGTCACAGTACCCGGCGTCACAGTACCCGGCGTCACAGTACCAGGCGTCACAGTACCAGGCGTCACAGTACCCGGCATCACAGTACCACCAGAAGGACGAGGCTGTTCACTAGGAATTTGTCCTGCAATGCCAGCTCCCCTGTACTTGGTCAATTTTAACAATTAATACGGCTTCATTTCAAATGCAGCATATATATCATTTTCAGTTGCAAGGATCCATGTAATTGAATTTAAACAAGGATGACATACATTCCAGGAGCTTCTTGATTACGGCCCGAAGTTTCTTCATCATCGAAACATTTATTATCGAAGCAAATTTCTTCATTAGCGGAGCAAAGAAGTCCATCAGTAATGGGCGTCGCAGTACAACCAGAAGGACGAGGCTGATCATTAGGAATTTGTCCTGCAATGCCAGCTCCAAATCCAACTATAGCAATCACTATTGCTGCATGGTACCATATAGAAACCTTCATTGTACTTGGTAGCTCTGATAATTAATTCAAGAAAGAAACACATGTAAGTTCATTGATTTTCATTGGAAAGCCAACAGATTGAAGCTAGTCCAGCAGAGTGTTGCTATATTGTAGAAGCTAATTAATCAAACCTGGGCTTACCTAGCAAAACCATGCTTTTTAATTGCAAACTTACAGCTAATATATCCAAAACACACTAATCATTGGTTTTTGGTTTTTGGTTTTTGGAGGAACAAAGCCAGCAGAAGAAAATCCAACAGCAGCTCGTGACAATTAATAAGGGCAAGAATGAACAACTTACAAATACTTACGAGTATCGATCGAGAAGATATATATATAATTCCTAATGAGTTTGCGACCACAATTTGGGAGCCAATGTTTTATAGTTGAAGCTTCAAACATTTACTTTGGAAGGGCATGCATTTTAATAATGGGAGTTTACTGTACAGTCGTTTTATATCACTATTAATTATATATATAACTTTTTAGTAGGTACCTGTAATTGCTTCCCGTACATGGGTGTTTAAGATTTTTTTTTTTTTTTTACTATTTTGTTTGTATAAACACAATTACTGGTGTAAAAACGTTATGTGACATGACTAACACGTCATGATTTGGTCAAGTGATGTGATAACTTTTTTTTCACGTTACGTGACTAAAATAATGGAGGTCAATCACGTCACCGTTAATAATGTTTTATTTATTTTAAATATTAAGCTAAAATTTAAAGCTAGTTTAGGACATATGCAAGTCTAATTATCTGGTTGAGTCATTTTCTACTATTCAGAGAATGCAGGGGAAATGATCATTTTAGTCTTCAACAAGAGGATAATTATAAATTAAGTGAATTGTAGTAAAAGTTAGGGTTTGTCTATAGTGCAGCAAAATTAATTTAGCTATAGTACAGTAATTAGTTTTAATTAAAATGCTTATAGTGATGCCGACTGGGCTGGCTCGTTAGATGATCGATGCTCAATCTCTGGTTTTTGCATCTTTCTCGGCCAAAATCTCATCTCATGGAGTCCTAAAAAGCAACCAACAGTGTCACGTTCGAGTACTAAAGCAGAGTACCGTAGCATAGCCATCAGTTGTGCGGAGCTCCTTTGGCTCCAATATTTACTCCAAGAGCTTCACATTCCTCTCACTTCTTCTACATTTTTTCAAAAAAATTTACTATTTTTTTATAATTTTTGAAAATTTGGCCTCCAAGCACATATATATCAATATGAAGATCATATTGAGAAGTTCGGATAGACAATTTTAACTTTCAAAATAGATATATGAGCGAGAAATAAAACACCTTCTTTACTTCCCAAAGCATGATAGCCCATCACTCTCTCTAAATTTGTAGCACTTTTGGACAGGTGATTCAAAAACCTCACTTTTGTCTGACTTCATTTTTAGAGTGTTATTATTGTATTTCACTTTGAGATTTTTTTCCTAATATAAAAAATCAAAGAAAATAACTAGTTTATCTTATAAATACATATAGTAAATATTGTTTTTAGTTTTTATTAGATTTTTAATTTACTGACGTATAATAACGGTAGAATTTTTTTGAAGTTTAGTTTAGTCAGCTCTTGTTTAAACTCAAGTACAAAATAAAAACGGTCAAATTAACTATCTCAAAGCATCAAGCTTGATAGATCTATGAATTATTTAAATAAATAAAAAATCGATGCAGCACATTTATGACCAAAGTAAATGATTCTTGCTTTCTGATTTTTTTGAAATAGAAGGGGAAGATTATTTGTGCACATTAAACTACTATGCTTGTCAAGTCATTTCCTATTCTCGGTTAGTACACTTAAGCACCTGGTTGAGTTTGACTAATTAATGAATTAGATACAAATGATGAGCTGTTGGCGGTGCACCATGAAGCCTGAACAAGAATATTATACCGAGTGATTAACTGAATTAATTACACAAACGTTGTTTGGTGCGTAGCACCCCGTACTACACATGTTATATTAAAAGCTTCTTTTTAAAAAAAAAAAAAATTATGCACTATGAATTTATAACGATCGAAAGGTTCTGAGCAAAATTATATAACTATGTGGGCTTCTTCCATTAATATTTTTTCGTGATTGGGAGAGTTTTGGTTCAACTTGAACAAAACGACCTTTAACATTTGTATTTATATTGATCATTAGTGTGGCCCCATCACACTGAGCTGGAAGATAGGACCTTCACCAGCTCTCTTCTAATTAGTTACATACATAACCTTGAACCTTCATGCATAAGAAAATAAAAATTCTACTTTTCAACAGAGCCCTTGCATTATTGAAAAATATTTCCTGAAATAAAGGCCTAACAGTGAGCCAAGAATTGCACAAGGAATCCATAGAAAGTTAGGTCTTCCTAAATTCATAACTAAATTTTTTTCTTAATTAGTTTTTGGAGAATGGGGTTCTGGAACTAACTTTCTTTCATTATATATTTTTTCTTACTTTCTACTTCTTTTAGTATTGCTAAGAGTAATTTAATATACATTTATCATTATTTTATAACCCACAAATTAAGGAAATGGTTCATTATGATGGATCTTTTAGGAATAATTTATTGCAAGTCACAAAAATTATAACTTGTTATCTCAATAATTAATGTTTCAAAAGTGAGACTTTTTCAAGATTTTTTTTAGTACTTTGAGAACATCCAGGAAGAAAAATGAGAAAAAAAAATGTCGGAAGAAGTGCTTAATGCATTTTAGTTAACAAAATATAAATTATTTTGTACAATCATTCAGTAAAATTAACCAAACCTATAATCCAAAATTTAGTATTTTTGTTTAAATTAAACTATATAAAACTAGAATTGTTCATATGATTTGCTTCAAAAAAATTATATCTAATACAGTATAAATGAAGTTATGTAATAATAATTTCCATAAAACAATCTTAATTAAGTCAAGTTGTCACACCCCGCGGCCCAACGAGGCGCGACAGGTGCTCTCCTGCCGTAGACATACGGTTTCCCGTATGCCTACAAGGCAATTACGATATAATAGTAAATGAAAACATAAACAAACAACCAACAACAAATAACATAACTCCCAGCTGGTCAGGTAATGTCATACAAACCCGTATCTCGATGGATACGCATCACAAAAGGACATAGAGATCATATATGTACATCACCAAAACATAACTATATACATAATCTCTAATGTCACCATACCAGACAATCTAAGCAGCGGAATAACCAGGCCTACCGACCTCGTGCCTCTCTCGGATCTGCTGACCCGGAACCTGAAAAGATAACCCAAAGAGGGGGTGAGAAATAAATTCTCAGTGCGATAAATTTGCCACGTTTCGCTCCTGGACTTGCAATCACAGATTATATTCAAAAGTAAAGCACAAATAAAGCTCAGAACAGTTTATAATAATATATAAATATGAACGCAAAAACCGACATCAATAAGCCAAATGAAATCCAACTCAGGAATTGCCAATCCGAAATTCAATCACACAATATTTGGTTTAACTCGAACTCAGAATATCTGGTAGTACAGGCTTAACCGTTTAATTAAATGTCTGGTTCCATTTCATATCCAGAAAATCCATATAAAACCAATCGACCATCCAAACGCATTCACCCCCTGGGTAATGCCTCCGATACACAAGTCACATATATTCCAATTCATAATACAGAGTCACTTACCCCTCGTCCCAACCGGTACTGGGAACTGCCGAGGGCCAGACGATCTAAAGCTTTAGAATACTGGGTCGTCAAAGTCCTTGCAAAGACTTTGACAAATCCGAACTCACCCCCTGGGTGTCGTCGCCACGATGGGGGACGGTAATGCCATATCCACCAACCGATGGTGATATAAATCACGGTGACTTTCAATTCCAAATTAGATCATTCAGATCAATACACAAATAACAACCATACCAGCATGCAGATCAATCAGATAAACAATCCGAGTTTCAATTAATTAGGGCAATGCAATGCATATGCAACACAATCCGATAATGCAATTCAACCAATAATCAACATGTCAAAAGAAACACAGTTTAATTCTGAATATAAACTATCAAACAAGTCCAGAAACCCCGCACCTGAGTATATAGTGCACTCGTCTAAGGCTCAGGCGTCTCGAACGATCCCGAGATCCGATGCCTCGTAGGTTTACCACCTATTTATACGTTTAGACTCGATTAAAACATTCGATTGGTATCCCGTAGGTTAAACCGAGTTAAATTAGGTTAAACACGATCTAATGTTCGAATTCGGATCCTAATGGTATAGGTTTAAGTCATGGTTCAACCAATTAGGTTTAGATAATACAAAATACACATTTTCAGAAATTAAGCAAAAGAGCAAAACAGCCTTTTTGTGCGGGCCGCACGGATTCTGTGCGGGCCGCACGGATTCTGTGCGGGCCGCACGGATTCTGTGCGGGCCGCACGGATTCTGTGCGGGCCGCACGGATTCTGTGCGGGCCGCACGGATTCTGTGCGGGCCGCACGGATTTGTCCGAGAGTTTTGCGGTTCCTCGTGCGGGCCGCAGGAAATTTGTGAAGGCCGCACAAAAATTACATCTGTGACACACAGTTCGTATTTTGGCCATATCTTTGTCATACAGACTCCGATTTGGGTGAATCAAAGCTTGACTGAACCAGAACGAAAAGATCTACAACTTTCATGAAGGAAACAAATCCAAATTCGGAATGTAGAATTTTGTACAGCCGCACCAATGGCCGGCCAGTCTGGATTTGGACAGATTTTATTGTCATTTTCGCCCGATTCACCTCCAGATTTTGTTTTGATCGAGGTTCGACATGGTTAACCCTTGCTACGTATTATCGGTTCAGAAGGTATATTACATCTAGGTTATCGAGAATCGACACCTTAAACCATATATTCAATTGGTATACAATTTGGCATAAAACCCTAATTCCAAAATCAACCCAAACGAATAATTCAATCGAACAATACGAATCGAGATGTTCAAACGATTATAACTCGATCAATTCAGATCCAAATGGTGCATAACACCTGAAAATTCAGTAATTTCCCCAAATCCCACCATTTTTACCAAACCCTCATTCCATTTCCAATCTCCCAAACAAAATCAATCGATTCAATCCAAATCAAACCGAATATCGAGTTATATCGAATCAATCGAACTTAAATTCGAATTCTCAAAGAAATATATCAATTCGAACAACTTAGGGTTTCTCAAAAGATCACAAGGAAGGAAGATTATACCAGATTGAAGCTTTAGAACTGATCACGATCGTCCAATTAGCTCGAATCTCCGATTTCCGACAATTTTGACCCGATTTCGTGCTCGATTTCACTCTCTCTCTCTTTCTCTCTTAGGTTCGGCCAAAACCTAGCCCCTCACGATATAAGAGGTGTAAATGGAAATATTAAAGATGAGAAGAAAGGTGTCATGTTTAATATATGGAATTTTTGCACATAAGCCCTCCAAGTTTATAATATCGCATAACTTAAAAATCTTCACAAATAGGCCCTTTTTGCATATTTTTATTTATTCAAGGATTAGAATGTAACACAAGTAAATTTCTTAATATGGTGAAATTTCAGAAACACAAATCTTAGAAAATATTTTGATGCACGCCTTCATATGTTGAAATTTTGTCGTTGATTTTGAACAACAAAATCTGTAATCTAAAACAATTGAAAGAATTAAATTTTTACATGCGAAAAACTTTTAGATCACTTAATCTAATTTAATAATATTTACGAAGTTTATATGCAGGACCAACAAAAAGTTCACATTTTTTTAAATTGTTAGAATAATCTACACATATTAAAAAGGAATCCTATAGTTAGATATATATTCAATTCCATTAAAAATGTGTGTATATATATATATTAGTCGACATATACCTAGAAGTATATTTGTGTAGTCAACATATATTAGTCAACATATACCTGGATACAGTTAACATATACCTATGATATTATTTGTATTTTTGCGTTTCAAAAAAAGATATCAATAAAACCAAGAAGTATATCTAATATTAGTAAACTTATTTTGCTCTCAAAAATAAATATATACTACGAAATCTGAATACAGTTAACATATACCTATGATCTATCTTCTACTAATATCTTATTGCAATCAATAAATAATACATGGGCCAATATGTACTATTTGTCCTTATCAGCCAGTACACAGCATGTGCATTTTTATTATGAAGTTATAACATTTGTCCTTGTTAGCCACGTTTTAATGATAAGACTAGTTGACAGGGCATGTTTGTACTAGACTTAGTATCAAGAAGACTTGGAGTCAACACTCAATACAAAGAGGAGGGTAGTTCGACATTACTGCAAAAGGACAATTGTTGCTGTCAACTTAGCTCTCGGTATATGTTTATGGTTCCGTAACCGTGTCCACACGCATTGTGTATGAAAAGGTCAATACATTGTATATAGTTGGAGAACTGTGTCTAAATATAATTAAAATACACTGTTCATACAAAAAACCGTGTCTGATCTACCAAAGGAAAACACTTAAACAAGTGATTTATACACAGCCATAAAGACATGCATGGATACAAAAAACCGTGTCTGATCACCGACATTTTTATTAATATCCAAAGTTTAATACAAATTAATAAATATACCCGGACTTCCGGGCTATAGCGAAAAATACCCAAGCCGGCCATTTTCTGGCCGGCTTAGGGAGGGTACATAGCCGGCCAGAAAATGGCCGGCTATGTACCTTTTTTTTTTTCGTTTTAACCCCTATATATATCATTTTTTCTCTCTCTCCTCTCACAATTCTCTCATCCCAACCCAATTCCGAATTCTCTCTTCTTCTTTGAGGTAATTTTTTTTTTATCTAATTTAATTTTTAATTTATTTATTTTAGGGTTTTAGGTGTTATAATTTAGATTATGTTGTTGTAATTTAGTGTAATTAGCTAAGTTAACTAATATTTAGTGTAATTAGCACAATTGACCAATATTTATGGTATTTTGGTTTTTTTTACCCTAATTATGCCGATTAAGCGTAATTTTACCGAAATTAGCACGTTTGACCAATTTTTAGGGTATTTTGGTCTTTTTTACCATAATTAGACTGATTAAGCGTAATTTAGTGTAATTAGCACAGATAACCAATTTTTAGGGTATTTTGGCCTTTTTTACCATAATTAGGCTGATTATGCGTAATTTTGCCGAAATTAGCACGTTTGACCAATTTTTAGGGTATTTTGGTCTTTTTTACCATAATTAGACTGATTAAGCGTAATTTAGTGTAATTAGCACAGATAACCAATTTTTAGGGTATTTTGGCCTTTTTTACCATAATTAGGCTGATTATGCGTAATTTTGCCGAAATTAGCACGTTTGACCAATTTTTAGGGTATTTTGGCCTATTTTAACCATAATTAGGCTGATTAAGCATATTTTAGTGTAATTAGCACAGATGACCAATTTTTAGGGCCTTTTTTACCATAATTATGGTGATCAAGCGTAATTTCACCGAATTTAGGTTATTTTAGATATCAGGATGCCTAGAGCACGGCCTACCCAGCGTCCATTAGTGGACGAGCCGATCAGTACTAGCAGCACGGAGCACATCAGTCCTCTCCTGTGGATTCCCCACAGCGAGCACCGAGTCTCACTGGCTTCTCGTGAGGTACGTTCCTTTTCTTATATTTTCATTAAATTTTGTTGGATTTAAATTTATTATGTTGTCACCATGCGGATTATATTTTTCAACGCAGGACACGGATCTTCTAGATGTGAAGTTGAGATGCGTTCACATGAGGTACTTCGAGGTGATGCGGCCGTACCTCTTCAACCTGGGTCTCCACCACGTTGTGGACATCGTGCGCACAG
Source organism: Carex littledalei (assembly GCA_011114355.1). Classification (NCBI taxonomy): domain Eukaryota; kingdom Viridiplantae; phylum Streptophyta; class Magnoliopsida; order Poales; family Cyperaceae; genus Carex; species Carex littledalei. The sequence goes on from CM022082.1 coordinate 16,831,737, forward strand.
AGAAGAGCATCATCAATGCATCTCTCATCGCCGGACTGGTGGAGCGATGACGTCCCGAGACGCACACGTTTCACATGCCTTTCGGAGAGATGACAGTGACTCTCCAGGATGTGAGTGCTCTCTGGGGTTTGGCTATCCGTGGCACACCCGTCGGCGGCGTCTCTGACAGCACCAGCTTCGCAGGTTATGTCGAGGAGTTGTTGGGAGCTGACCCGGAGTATATCATTGGGGACCGAGGGAGGTCCAAATTTCATCTGCGGATGACGAGGTTACGGCAGCACTTCATCGCGGGTCTTTCGGCAGATTCCACCGAGCAGGAGATTGTGAGGTAAATTTTATAACTTGTTTCTACTAATTGTGATATAATACGATGATTCTATTAGAATTTTTATATGTTTTGTATTGCAGATATACACGCGGCTACGTGATGGACCTTTTTGGTTCTGTCATGTTTCCTGATTCCAGCGGTGATCAGGTGCCGATGATGTATCTCCCGTTGCTGATGGGCATTGAGCGGCCGTCGTCGTACAACAGGGGTGGAGCTGTCCTGGCGCATCTGTACTCAAACCTGTGTCGCAGTAGTGAGGTAAGTCACCAACTCTTATTTTAGTGTAAATTATTTAATCAATCAATCCATCAAAATACACTGACGCGTAATTTTCTTGAAAATGAAGCCGACGGCGAAGCAGATGTACGGGCCGGTACTCCTGCTTCAGCACTGGTCGTGGTCACGTCTACCAGTGGGCCGTCCTATCCCCAATGAGGCGCCGGATTGGGGAGAGCCAGATGTGTTTCACTGCCCGGCATACGCCAAGAAGTGGGTTCCACCGCTACCAGGATCGGACCCACGGTGCTACCGTTGGGATCAGGACAGTCCGGTCAGAGCTTCAGAGTTTGCCTGAGCCTCTTGTTGAGTGGACGCCGTACAGAGAGTTGTACGAGGAGTTCCTCTTGCCGGGCAGTGTGACTGACGAGCAGGAGCAGGCGATGTGGTTCTACCGAGGTCCGCTCATACATTTCTGGACGGTGGAGCACCACTACCCAGATCGGGTGCTCCGACAGTTTGGTCGAGCGGCGTTGATTCCTGCAGACCCATATTTGCCGAGTTACACGCACAGAGACGAGCACCAGTAAGTCGTAGTCTATTGTATTTATTAAATAAATCATATTACTTGATAGTTTTTTATTGCAACTAACGTCTTCTTTACAGCGTTACCCACCGAGCGTGGCTGGATAAGGACTGGAGCACCCATTTTGAGGCATACTACCGGACGGCCCAGGCTCCTCAGTATGCAGACCTCTATCAGTTGCCAGATGGGATTCAGCAGACCCAGGGAGATCCCCAGTTGAGGTACGATGTATGGTACACGCAGGTCTGCATGGCGAGTGTCTATCTGCAGGGTGATTACGGTGCCCATCTCCGCGACAGGATCCAGATGGATGATGGTTACCATCCCACCGGTCGTGGATGGGCTCGCCAGGTAAAGCACCTAAAACCACATAGTTTTGGTCTAACTTAGTAATACATCAAGGTTTGATCTGACATGTTAAGTTTTTTTCAGCTTTTGTCAGCGATCAAGGAGTGCGGGCATGGGATCCGCATGCTGGGAAAGAAGAACTGGAGACTGCTTGGGTACCGCACCCTCAAGAAGAATGCGAATACAGTGGAGGATGCCGGGCACGGTGGAAAGATCATCGGTATGCTGCGGGACGCCAGAGAGAACATCAACTGGCGTGAGATAGATCCGCATGAGCCCGATCGGAGCCCGGTTCTGTTAGATGATATGCCATCTTCCCCCGATTCACATCCAGAGTGGGACTACCACCGTTGGGTATTGTCCGACGTTGGGTGGACGGCATGGTACGACGAGCATGGACGTCCGGTGCAGCCTCAGGTATGTCATACTTCAATATCAGCTAGATGTTTTAATAAATTTCTTCATTCAGATCAAATTTAATAAATTATGTGTATGATTGCAGGGTCCGGCAGAGATGCCGCCACAGCCACCACCTGAGATGTCCGATACTTCTGAGTACGAGTCCCTCTCGTACAGTCTCCAGGACTTCGGGGTATTCGATGAGGATTTCAGCTCGGCACCGAGGGTACCCCGATATGGCACAGAGATGCCGCATGATAGAGAGGCTAGTGGTAGCGGGTCTCATGCTCAGCCTGCCTTTGGGAGTGAGTTTGCCGCATCTATCTTCGCTACACCTCCGCCAGTACCACCAGTCTCCACAGGCGATGCCAGTTGGGATACCGCCGAGCAGATACTGAGGTCTGCCGATGCCCCAGATGAGCCCGAGAGAGACGGAGCCTGGCCGCGCTGGCCGCGCCGGGCGAACGCCGGAGTACCGGCTCAGCGATATTCCCCCTCTCCGTTTTAGTTGTATTTTTACTAGTTTTGTACTATTTATATTTGATATACTATTTATGTTTGGTATATTTGGATTATCCTATATTTCGGTTCTTGTGTATGTGTGCTTTTATGGTACTATTTTTATATTTTACAGATCAAAATAAATTATCATGATAATGCTAAACAGAAAATATTACAACATTAAAATAGTAGCACAACATAAAAAATAATATAGCGTATTTCAATTAATATAGCGTATTGTAATGTAATGTAATGTAATTTAGCGTAATTTAACATAATATAGTGTTATTCAATATAATTTCAATTAATATAGCGTATTTTAATATAAATATGCTAATTATATCAAAAGAAGTAATATAACAAATAATTAAACAAAAAATTTCAAATTTTCAGTGTTAAATTTCAATATTTTGATTTTCATAGTGTCTCTCTTAATAAATAAAAAAAAAAAAAAAAAAAAAAAAAAAAGAACATAGCCGGCCATTTTCTGGCCGGCTTAGGGAGGGTACATAGCCGGCCAGAAAATGGCCGGCTTGGGTATATTTCGATAATTGGTCCGACTCTGGGTATAATTAATAATTTGTATTAAACTTTGGATATTAATAAAAATGTCGGGATCTTTTAGGAATAATTTATTGCAAGTCACAAAAATTATAACTTGTTATCTCAATAATTAATGTTTCAAAAGTGAGACTTTTTCAAGATTTTTTTTAGTACTTTGAGAACATCCAGGAAGAAAAATGAGAAAAAAAAATGTCGGAAGAAGTGCTTAATGCATTTTAGTTAATAAAATATAAATTATTTTGTACAATCATTCAGTAAAATTAACCAAACCTATAATCCAAAATTTAGTATTTTTGTTTAAATTAAACTATATAAAACTAGAATTGTTCATATGATTTGCTTCAAAAAAATTATATCTAATATAATACAGTATAAATGAAGTTATGTAATAATAATTTCCATAAAACAATCTTAATTAAGTCAAGTAAATTTCATAATATGTTGAAATTTCAGAAACACAAATCTTAGAAAATATTTTCATGCACGCCTTCATATGTTGAAATTTTATCGTAGATTTTGAACAACAAAATCTGTAATCTAAAAAAATTAAAAGAATTGAATTTTTACATGCGAAAAACTTTTAGATCCCTTAATAAGCAATATTAAATAGTTTGATCTAATTTAATATTATTTACGAAGTTTATATGCAGGACCAGCAAAAAGTTCACATTTTTTTAAATTGTTAGAATAATCTACACATATTAAAAATGAATCCTATAGTTAGATATATATTCAATTCCTTTATAAATGTGTGTATATATATATATATTAGTCAACATACACCTAGAACTATATTTGTGTAGTCAACATATATTAGTCAACATATACCTGGATACATGTAACATATACCTATGATATTATTTGTATTTTTGCGTTTCAAAAAAAGATATCAATAAAACCAAGAAGTATATCTAATATTAAACTTATTTTGCTCTCAAAATATATACTACGAAATCTGGATACAGATAACATGTACCTATGATCTATCTTCTACTAATATCTTATTGCAATCAATAAATAATACATGGGCCAATACGTACTATTTGTCCTTATCAGCCAGTACACAGCATGGGCATTTTTATTATGAAGTTGTAACATTTCTCCTTGTTAGCCACGTTTTAATGATAAGACTAGTTGACAGGGCATGTTTGTACTAGACTTAGTATCAAGAAGACTTGGAGTCAACACTCAATACAAAGAGGAGGGTAGTTCGACATTACTGCAAAAGGACAATTGTTGCTGTCAACTTAGCTCTCGGTATATGTTTATGGTTCCGTAACCGTGTCCACACGCATTGTGTATGAAAAGGTCAATACATTGTATATAGTTGGAGAACTGTGTCGAAATATAATTAAAATACACTGTTTATACAAAAAACCGTGTCTGATCTACAAAAGGAAAACACTTAAACAAGTGATTTATACACAGCCATAAAGACATGCATGGATAGAAAACCAGCCTTTAGTCTAGTGATAAAAACAATGCCTTTTGCGTGAGAGATCGCATGTTTGACACCCAGAGAATCCATTGTGAATATTAAATAGTTGAGTATTTTGACTTCCAGCCTGCATGGATACGACCCGAACATCATAGATATGCTCTCCAAGGGCTCCGCCCATTAGAGTGTACCATATAGACTCCAAGGGGTTGTCACCACGAAGGCACGAAGTGCTCCATATATGCATGACCTCTCCATGGGCTCAACCTGTGTACTTCTTAATAGCCTCCAAGTGTTCGACACGACGGAGTGCTCCGTGTGACCTTCAAAAACATAAACAATCGGTGGCAGACACACCTCATATGTTATTCTAAAATATTGACAACAAAATAAAAGAAAGCATTGGTACGTAAAAAATATGACAGATTAAAGATATTTTTTACATTTTTTAGAAAAAGAAAACAAAGGTCAACAAATTCTACATTTTTTTTCAAAATATTTTACTATTTTTTTATAATTTTTGAAAATTTGGCCTCCAAGCACATATATATCAATATGAAGATCATATTGAGAAGTTCGGATAGACTATTTTAACTTTCAAAATAGATATATGAGCGAGAAATAAAACACCTTCTTTACTTCCCAAAGCATGATAGCCCATCACTCTCTCTAAATTTGTAGCACTTTTGGACAGGTGATTCAAAAACCTCACTTTTGTCTGACTTCATTTTTAGAGTGTTATTATTGTATTTCACTTTGAGATTTTTTTCCTAATATAAAAAATCAAAGAAAATAACTAGTTTATCTTATAAATACATATAGTAAATATTGTTTTTAGTTTTTATTAGATTTTTAATTTACTGACGTATAATTATTAACGGTAGGATTTTTTTGAAGTTTAGTTTAGTCAGCTCTTGTTTAAACTCAAGTACAAAATAAAAACGGTCAAATTAACTATCTCAAAGCATCAAGCTTGATAGATCTATGAATTATTTAAATAAATAAAAAATCGATGCAGCACATTTATGACCAAAGTAAATGATTCTTGCTTTCAGATTTTTTTGAAATAGAAGGGGAAGATTATTTGTGCACATTAAACTACGTACTATGCTTGTCAAGTCATTTCCTATTCTCGGTTAGTACACTTAAGCACCTGGTTGAGTTTGACTAATTAATGAATTAGATACAAATGATGAGCTGTTGGCGGTGCAGCATGAAGCCTGAACAAGAATATTATACCGAGTGATTAACTGAATTAATTACACAAACGTTGTTTGGTGCGTAGCACCCCGTACTACACATGTTATATTAAAAGCTTCTTTTTAAAAAAAAAAATTATGCACTATGAATTTATAACGATCGAAAGGTTCTGAGCAAAATTATATAACTATGTGGGCTTCTTCCATTAATATTTTTTCGTGATTGGGAGAGTTTTGGTTCAACTTGAACAAAACGACCTTTAACATTTGTATTTATATTGATCATTAGTCTAGTGTGGCCCCATCACACTGAGCTGGAAGATAGGACCTTCACCAGCTCTCTTCTAATTAGTTACATACATAACCTTGAACCTTCATGCATAAGAAAATAAAAATTCTACTTTTCAACAGAGCCCTTGCATTATTGAAAAATATTTCCTGAAATAAAGGCCTAACAGTGAGCCAAGAATTGCACAAGGAATCCATAGAAAGTTAGGTCTTCCTAAATTCATAACTAAATTTTTTCTTAATTAGTTTTTGGAGAATGGGGTTCTGGAACTAACTTTCTTTCATTATATATTTTTTCTTACTTTCTACTTCTTTTAGTATTGCTAAGAGTAATTTAATATACATTTATCATTATTTTATAACCCACAAATTAAGGAAATGGTTCATTATGATGGATCTTTTAGGAATAATTTATTGCAAGTCAGAAAAATTATAACTTGTTATCTCAATAATTAATGTTTCAAAAGTGAACCTTAATCAAGATTTATTTTAGTACTTTGAGAACGTCCAGGAAGAAAAATGAGAAAAAAAAATGTCGGAAGAAGTGCTTAATGCATTTTAGTTAACAAAATATAAATTATTTTGTACAATCATTCAGTAAAATTAACCAAACCTATAATCCAAAATTTAGTATTTTTGTTTAAATTAAACTATATAAAACTAGAATTGTTCATATGATTTGCTTCAAAAAAATTATATCTAATACAGTATAAATGAAGTTATGTAATAATAATTTCCATAAAACAATCTTAATTAAGTCAAGTAAATTTCATAATATGTTGAAATTTCAGAAACACAAATCTTAGAAAATATTTTGGTGCACGCCTTCATATGTTGAAATTTTGTTGTTGATTTTAAACAACAAAATCTGTAATCTAAAAAAATTAAAAGAATTAAATTTTTACATGCGAAAAACTTTTAGATCACTTAATAAGCAATATTAAATATTTTGATCTAATTTAATAATATTTACGAAGTTTATATGCAGGACCAGCAAAAAGTTCACATTTTTTTTAAATTGTTAGAATTATCTACACATATTAAAAATGAATCCTATAGTTAGATATATATTCAATTCCTTTAAAATATATATATATATATATATATATATATTAGTCAACCAAGAAAAAAGTTATGCGTACAGTTTTTGCTTGTGTTATGTAGTTTGTATTTCTTAATTATGAAAGCAATTGCATGTGCAAACATATAATATTTTAGAATTCCTATATCTAACTTTTACTTGCTATTTTCATAAAACCCGCATCCACAATAATTTTTGAAATACAATTATTTGTTTTGCAAAATTATTGTATAATGATCTGGTGTAAAAAGAAAAACATTACAAATAAACTATGCACATCATCTCAAAATTTAGTCAATGTTGGACTCATTCTGCTTGTATAGACGAGATGAATATTTAGAAAATAATTTAAATCCAACTTGATCTGTATAGTGAGGTTTAAAGACACACCTTAAATATTTCCGCTATCCTATACAAATGATTTACTGCAACCAACAAAAAAATGCGAGCTTATATGCAAATTTTGATATTACTTGTATTTTTGCGTTTCAAAAAAAGATATCAATAAAACCTAGAAGTATATCTAACATTAAACTTATTTTTCTCTCAAAATGAAATATATACTACGAAATCTGGATACAGTTAACATATACATATGATCTATCTTCTACTAATATCTTATTGCAATCAATAAATAATACATGGGCCAATATGTACTATTTGTCCTTATCAGCCAGTACACAGCATGGGCATTTTTATTATGAAGCTATAACATTTGTCCTTGTTAGCCACGTTTTAATGATAAGACTAGTTGACAGGGCATGTTTGTACTAGACTTAGTATCAAGAAGACTTGGAGTCAACACTCAATACAAAGAGGAGGGTAGTTCGACATTACTGCAAAAGGACAATTGTTGCTGTCAACTTGCTCTCCGTATATGTTTATGGTTCCGTAACCGTGTCCACACGCATCGTGTATGAAAAGGTCAATACATTGTATACAGTTGGAGAACTGTGTCTAAATATAATTAAAATACACTGTTCTTACAAAAAACCGTGTCTGATCTACAAAAGGAGAACACTTAAACAAGTGATTTATACACAGCCATAAAGACATGCATGGATAGAAAACCAGCCTTTAGTCTAGTGATAAAGACAATGCCTTTCGCGTGAGAGATCGCATGTTTGACACCCAGAGAATCCATTGTGAATATTAAATAGTTGAGTATTTTGATTTCCAGCCTGCATGGATACGACCTGAACATCATAGATATGCTCTCCAAGGGCTCCGCCCATTAGAGTGTACCATATAGACTCCAAGGGGTTGTCACCACGAAGGCACGAAGTGCTCCATATATGCATGACCTCTCCATGGGCTCAACCTGTGTACTTCTTAATAGCCTCCAAGTGTTCGACACGACGGAGTGCTCCGTGTGACCTTCAAAAACATAAACAAGCGGTGGCAGACACACCTCATATGTTATTCTAAAATATTGACAACAAAATAAAAGAAAGCATTGGTACGTAAAAAATATGACAGATTAAAGATATTTTTTACATTTTTTAGAAAAAGAAAACAAAGGTCAACAAATTCTACATTTTTTTCAAAATTTTTTACTATTTTTTTATAATTTTTGAAAATTTGGTCTCCAAGCACATATCAATATGAAGATCATGTTGAGAAGTTCGGATAGACTATTTTAACTTTGAAAATAGAGATATGAGCGAGAAATAAAACACCTTCTTTACTTCCCAAAGCATGATAGCCCATCTCTCTCTCTAAATTTGTAGCACTTTTGGACAGGTGATTCAAAAACCTCACTTTTGTCTGACTTCATTTTTAGAGTGTTATTATTGTATTTCACTTTGAGATTTTTTTCCTAATATAAAAAATCAAAGAAAATAACTAGTTTATCTTATAAATACATATAGTAAATATTGTTTTTAGTTTTTATTAGATTTTTAATTTACTGACGTATAATAACGGTAGAATTTTTTTGAAGTTTAGTTTAGTCAGCTCTTGTTTAAACTCAAGTACAAAATAAAAACGGTCAAATTAACTATCTCAAAGCATCAAGCTTGATAGATCTATGAATTATTTAAATAAATAAAAAATCGATGCAGCACATTTATGACCAGAGTAAATGATTCTTGCTTTCTGATTTTTTTGAAATAGAAGGGGAAGATTATTTGTGCACATTAAACTACTATGCTTGTCAAGTCATTTCCTATTCTCGGTTAGTACACTTAATGAATTAGATACAAATGATGAGCTGTTGGCGGTGCACCATGAAGCCTGAACAAGAATATTATACCGAGTGATTAACTGAATTAATTACACAAACGTTGTTTGGTGCGTAGCACCCCGTACTACACATGTTATATTAAAAGCTTCTTTTTAAAAAAAAAAATTATGCACTATGAATTTATAACGATCGAAAGGTTCTGAGCAAAATTATATAACTATGTGGGCTTCTTCCATTAATATTTTTTCGTGATTGGGAGAGTTTTGGTTCAACTTGAACAAAACGACCTTTAACATTTGTATTTATATTGATCATTAGTGTGGCCCCATCACACTGAGCTGGAAGATAGGACCTTCACCAGCTCTCTTCTAATTAGTTACATACATAACCTTGAACCTTCATGCATAAGAAAATAAAAATTCTACTTTTCAACAGAGCCCTTGCATTATTGAAAAATATTTCCTGAAAAAAAGGCCTAACAGTGAGCCAAGAATTGCACAAGGAATCCATAGAAAGTTAGGTCTTCCTAAATTCATAACTAAATTTTTTTCTTAATTAGTTTTTGGAGAATGGGGTTCTGGAACTAACTTTCTTTCATTATATATTTTTTCTTACTTTCTACTTCTTTTAGTATTGCTAAGAGTAATTTAATATACATTTATCATAATTTTATAACCCACAAATTAAGGAAATGGTTCATTATGATGGATCTTTTAGGAATAATTTATTGCAAGTCACAAAAATTATAACTTGTTATCTCAATAATTAATGTTTCAAAAGTGAGACTTTTTCAAGATTTTTTTTAGTACTTTGAGAACATCCAGGAAGAAAAATGAGAAAAAAAAATGTCGGAAGAAGTGCTTAATGCATTTTAGTTAGCAAAATATAAATTATTTTGTACAATCATTCAGTAAAATTAACCAAACCTATAATCCAAAATTTAGTATTTTTGTTTAAATTAAACTATATAAAACTAGAATTGTTCATATGATTTGCTTCAAAAAAATTATATCTAATACAGTATAAATGAAGTTATGTAATAATAATTTCCATAAAACAATCTTAATTAAGTCAAGTAAATTTCATAATATGTTGAAATTTCAGAAACACAAATCTTAGAAAATATTTTGGTGCACGCCTTCATATGTTGAAATTTTGTTGTTGATTTTAAACAACAAAATCTGTAATCTAAAAAAATTAAAAGAATTAAATTTTTACATGCGAAAAACTTTTAGATCACTTAATAAGCAATATTAAATATTTTGATCTAATTTAATAATATTTACGAAGTTTATATGCAGGACCAGCAAAAAGTTCACATTTTTTTTAAATTGTTAGAATTATCTACACATATTAAAAATGAATCCTATAGTTAGATATATATTCAATTCCTTTAAAATATATATATATATATATATATATATATTAGTCAACCAAGAAAAAAGTTATGCGTACAGTTTTTGCTTGTGTTATGTAGTTTGTATTTCTTAATTATGAAAGCAATTGCATGTGCAAACATATAATATTTTAGAATTCCTATATCTAACTTTTACTTGCTATTTTCATAAAACCCGCATCCACAATAATTTTTGAAATACAATTATTTGTTTTGCAAAATTATTGTATAATGATCTGGTGTAAAAAGAAAAACATTACAAATAAACTATGCACATCATCTCAAAATTTAGTCAATGTTGGACTCATTCTGCTTGTATAGACGAGATGAATATTTAGAAAATAATTTAAATCCAACTTGATCTGTATAGTGAGGTTTAAAGACACACCTTAAATATTTCCGCTATCCTATACAAATGATTTACTGCAACCAACAAAAAAATGCGAGCTTATATGCAAATTTTGATATTACTTGTATTTTTGCGTTTCAAAAAAAGATATCAATAAAACCTAGAAGTATATCTAATATTAAACTTATTTTGCTCTCAAAATGAAATATATACTACGAAATCTGGATACAGTTAACATATACATATGATCTATCTTCTACTAATATCTTATTGCAATCAATAAATAATACATGGGCCAATATGTACTATTTGTCCTTATCAGCCAGTACACAGCATGGGCATTTTTATTATGAAGTTATAACATTTGTCCTTGTTAGCCACGTTTTAATGATAAGACTAGTTGACAGGGCATGTTTGTACTAGACTTAGTATCAAGAAGACTTGGAGTCAACACTCAATACAAAGAGGACTGTAGTTCGACATTACTGCAAAAGGACAATTGTTGCTGTCAACTTGCTCTCGGTATATGTTTATGGTTCCGTAACCGTGTCCACACGCATTGTGTATGAAAAGGTCAATACATTGTATACAGTTGGAGAACTGTGTCTAAATATAATTAAAATACACTGTTCATACAAAAAACCGTGTCTGATCTACCCAAGGAAAACACATAAACAAGTGATTTATACACAGCCATAAAGACATGCATGGATAGAAAACCAGCCTTTAGTCTAGTGATAAAGACAATGCCTTTTGCGTGAGAGATCGCATGTTTGACACCCAGAGAATCCATTGTGAATATTAAATAGTTGAGTATTTTGACTTCCAGTCTGCATGGATACGACCCGAACATCATAGATATGCTCTCCAAGGGCTCCGCCCATTAGAGTGTACCATATAGACTCCAAGGGGTTGTCACCACGAAGGCACGAAGTGCTCCATATATGCATGACCTCTCCATGGGCTCAACCTGTGTACTTCTTAATAGCCTCCAAGTGTTCGACACGACGGAGTGCTCCGTGTGACCTTCAAAAACATAAACAATCGGTGGCAGACACACCTCATATGTTATTCTAAAATATTGACAACAAAATAAAAGAAAGCATTGGTACGTAAAAAATATGACAGATTAAAGATATTTTTTACATTTTTTAGAAAAAGAAAACAAAGGTCAACAAATTCTACATTTTTTTCAATTAACTTTTTACTATTTTTTTGTAATTTTTGAAAATTTGGTCTCCAAGCATATATCAATATGAAGATCATGTTGAGAAGTTCGGATAGACTATTTTAACTTTGAAAATAGATATATGAGCGAGAAATAAAACACCTTCTTTACTTCCCAAAGCATGATAGCCCATCTCTCTCTCTAAATTTGTAGCACTTTTGGACAGGTGATTCAAAAACCTCACTTTTGTCTGACTTCATTTTTAGAGTGTTATTATTGTATTTCACTTTGAGATTTTTTTCCTAATATAAAAAATCAAAGAAAATAACTAGTTTATCTTATAAATACATATAGTAAATATTGTTTTTAGTTTTTATTAGATTTTTAATTTACTGACGTATAATAAAGGAAGAATTTTTTTGAAGTTTAGTTTAGTCAGCTCTTGTTTAAACTCAAGTACAAAATAAAAACGGTCAAATTAACTATCTCAAAGCATCAAGCTTGATAGATCTATGAATTATTTAAATAAATAAAAAATCGATGCAGCACATTTATGACCAAAGTAAATGATTCTTGCTTTCAGATTTTTTTGAAATAGAAGGGGAAGATTATTTGTGCACATTAAACTACGTACTATGCTTGTCAAGTCATTTCCTATTCTCGGTTAGTACACTTAAGCACCTGGTTGAGTTTGACTAATTAATGAATTAGATACAAATGATGAGCTGTTGGCGGTGCACCATGAAGCCTGAACAAGAATATTATACCGAGTGATTAACTGAATTAATTACACAAACGGTCCCTACTACAGAAAAAGAGATTGCAGACGGACATTACCGGAAGAGCAACACGGATTTCCCTGCCGTGTATGAGTTGAGGGTGTATAAAAGGTACCCTCTATAGACACGGATATTTACCCGTGTATATCTAACGCTTTCTACACGGATTACCAAATAAACAGCCGTGAACATACACCTGCCTGTGGCGCTCTCCATATAACCGAGCAAAACGGATATTACGTAAACGACCGTGTACGACTACTCTTTATTCACGGACAATGCAACTAAATGTCCGTGTCGTTTACTTTATCTACACGGACATTTAATTGTATATCCGTGTCCCTCTCTTAGCAAATCAATAAAAAATAAAATAATCCTTGTATCTCCGAACTCGTTCTACACGGACATTAGTCAGAACAACCGTGTCGAATTACTCTAGCTACACGGACGTTTAATTTCATATCCGTGTCCTGTCATAACTATCGTACACGGACAAATATAAAATAATCGGTGTAGACACCGAAAACGATCTACACGGGTTTTTGTTAAATAACGGTGTCAAGTATTGTTTTCCACACGGACTTTTAACTTCATATCCGTGAAGCATTCTTAATTATCATACACGGACTGTTTAAAAGAATATCTGTACTCATTTCTACACGGTTGTTTGTTTAACAACGGTGTGGAATTACTGTGTTTTACACGGACGTTCACACGGGCTTTCGTTTAATATCCGTGTAGAATTGTCCCATTCCTTTTTCTTGATTTTTTCCATTTCTGGGCTAGCCTCCAGTTTAATTTACTAGCCAGTTTTCCTACAAAATTCATATACCATTCTGTTTTGCTAGCCAGTTTTCCAGATAATTTGACATTAAATTATGCTTGCTAAATTCATATATACACTAAATTGTTATACAAATCCATGTTCAGCATTACAATATTGAGATAGAAACCATCTTGCCCAGCTACATCTTACACAGTCGATCTGCTCCTTGCTGTACACAGCTTGCTTTGATGGTTTCTACAATTATAATTTGATATTAGTTACTAACAAGAAAAGGTAGATGCAAGACAGTCGCAAATATCAATTGCTAATTTAATGAAATGAGAATTATAAGCAAGCATAATATGAAAATATCAATTGCTATTATATAGGCACAATTAATATGAATTACATACCACATTTGGAAATGTGAATTGCATTTTTTCGACAAAGAGAAACATGGAAATCATCATGTAATATCCGCATTCCCAACGGTCCTCCTGTTGCGGGCTCTACAATTTACATTTAGCGGCCTATGTTAGAATGACAATAATTTTTTGAACAAAATATGAAATTATAGAATTGTGTTGTGCTCACCGACCACCACCTCCAAGTCAACCTTTTTCCCATTTTCTTGTCCTTGCTGCACAATCCTCCTTTTGTAACGTATGTAGCAAAAGCCCTTACAAAATGGAGTGACTCTAATTAGCAATTCCACAATTTGTTATAATTGGGAATAAATCAAACATAGTGAAAGATTATTGCTTACTTTTGCACATACGGGAAGATTGATTTGCACGTGCCAAATGGGATCTTTTCTGTGGGCTGCAAAGAATCCACGACGTAAACCGCACTCAGGCAAGGCACAATGATGATCAAACACCAGTGTCTCCTGTGGGAGGAGAAGAATTATAGGATCTTAGCATACAGTACAATATTTTGGCATATATAATAGTGAGACACGTGTTTGCTTGACTTGATGGTGTGATTTCAATTATTTATATATTTAATCACAAGGTTAGAACTAACATCTGGTGGTATGGCAAGAGAAGAAATATCTTCTTCGCCTTAGTAGCTTGGAGCATCGCGCCACACATGTAATCCATAGCCACCTCCGGAGCATTTTCCACGTTCGACCAACTAAGTACGCTGGGGTCCAGAAAAGCACACAAGTTCTGTTTGCTCTTGCAATGAGTAGTATTCATTAGCCTCCTGAAAAATTATCATATGACATTAGAATATATTCTTCAGTGCTATACACATGATATAAACAATTTTTGGTCACTAACATGAGGAAAATGGTGATGTGCCCCACGGAGAGCCATTTATCGGACCCCGAGGCATGTAGAAAGTCCTTGAAGTCGGTGAACGGCAGCAGTACAACCGAGCCTTCGTGTAGAAATATCCCCAGAGGGACAGGTATGACGACTTCCGTCATGTCCTTGGGTGCCGCCATCAAGCGGTCGTGGAGATCCCGCAAATCCTTTCCGGGAAGGAGCTTGTATTCTTCCTCGGTGAGCAGACGAGGTGGAGGTCCTGCTGGTTGGACAGGAGGGTCATGGCCTGCTGGTCCGGCAGTAGGGTCAGCAACTACTGGTCCGGCCGTAGGGTCAGGTTCTGATGTTTGGGCAGGAGGGTCATGGCCTGCTGGTTGGGCATCAGCTGCTGACCCTGCTGCCGGAGCAGCAGCTGCTGACCCTGCTTCCGGAGCAGCAGCTGCTGACCCTGCTTCCGGAGCAGCAGCTGCTGACCCTGCTGCCGGAGCAGCAGCTGCTGACCCTGCTGCTCCGGCAGCATGGTCAGCAACTGCTGGTCTGGCAGCATGGTCAGCAACCGCTGCTCCGGCAGCAGGGTCAGCAACTGTTTGGGAAGGTCCTTCTGCTTCGTCCCTCCGTACCGGTGACATCACGCCCTCCGTGCAACTACCATCATCTCCTACTGTCTGTATCGAAATTTTTTACCTTTTTCAAGTATTTGAAAAGGAAGTGCTTTGAATGTAACAAAATAACTTGACTATTTATGCATTACCTGATCCAAAATAATCTGATTCTTGGGCCATTGCACGAATGACAGCCGGGCATCTTCGACATAGAGCATGCCATTCTCGGGTCTTTGGACAGGAAGAGGTACGCGCCCCCATCCCTCCACGACATTGTCAATATGTACGGCGGCATGGCCGGGAAGTAGCTGCTCATTGTGCACTTTGTCGGCTGCTGGATGTACCATGCCCTTAGCAACAATCAGAGGCTTACTCCCGAGCCACAGCACGAGTTCGCATGCTGTGGCGTCCTGCAATTTCATGCAAGTAGTTATTTTTAAATTGAAATATTGTCCAACAAGTAGTAATTGCCTTTAGAATACGAACAAGTAGTGATTACCTTTAGACGATCCAAATCGTATCCGAACGTCCCGGATGCCTGACTACTTCGCCGAACTCCCGTCGGGGTGGGAGGTGCTTGCTCGGCTGGCTGCGCCATAGCTGTAAAATCGTGGCGCAACCTTGTTTCCAACTCGTCCATCCTTGCCTGGTACTCGGCGCTCACCTCCTTGCGTATCTGCGCAACTATCTCGTCTTTGTTCACTTTCGCACGAGATTTCCTTCGAGGTTTCGGTCCATTGAATACGTCCTTCCAGCCCCTGTAGGCACCTACGCCCCTTACTCGACCAGGGTGTTCTGGATTCCCGAGCGCTATGGACAAGGAGTCATCTTGCCTTTCGACCGACCGGGCACCGGAATTGACCTCCTCCTCCACCTCCAATTGTGAATATAAAATTTAGTTTGACACGCAAAAGAATTAGTGATGTACACAAAGTTTTTAACACGCTTGAATTACACATAGTTCTAACGAACGACTCTTACCATTCTCTGAGCCACGGGTCGCAACGTGGGATGTAGTACTATCCTCCCGTCAGTGGTTAACTCGGACCTTGCCAACGCCCAATTTTGGGCCCTAGTATTTTTTATCCTAACCACGGGTGAGTCATCGTCTTTGTTCAACTCCAGTATTTTAGCCCACTCCTCCCTTTTACCCTGGTAACCACCCGACCCCAACTTGTGCGGATACTTGTTCATTGCAACGATCCTCCTGCCCTCCTCCCTTTTTTTCTTCACACATCAAATTAAGTAAAAAAATTAGCCTAGCTACTATTTTCCATTTATTAAAAAGTAAACAAACCAATTAAAAAGCAAGCAAAAAAATTACAAGTTGTGAGTGGAACAGTACCATTTCAACTCCATATTAATTCAGTTATTCAAAATAAACACCATTTCACATTTATATATGACTGGAACAACAGCAACAGGGTGCCTATTTCGGACACCATTTACCAACATAATTCAAATCGATAAAGGAAAAAAGGTAATTTTGCTGAATTTACATACCTTGAACTCGTCCGTGCTCTTCATCTCCACAAACTTCTCCCACTTCGCTTGAGTCAGCCAAGTATAGTAGCCTACCGGGTTTTTACCTTGATCCATCCAATCCGTACTCAGCGTGCTTTTGAATTGCTTCCAAGCTTCATTCATTATCTTCAAGGTCTTATCCTTTACCACCTCCGGGATGTCATCCGGGATGTTCCACTGAGCCTGCATTGACACCCAAATTACTGCATTTAAGTTCATGTACAATTAAAAAAAAGATGTTAACTGGTTAGGTACTTCACCTTCACAATGTTCCACCACTCGGTCTTTTGGGCTTTCGAAAAGTGATCCCATCTCTCTACCAGGATGTCTGCCTTTTGCTTCACCGTGGTGCACGCAAAATTTTTGTACTCAGCCGACCGTGGACCCTTCGCACACCCATTTTTACTGAACTCGATGTCCAGTTGCTTTGCCTCGGACGTGGACGCGCACATCGTCGGACCTCTTTTCCTTTTGGCCGAACCTGATTGGGCAGCAGCTTGGTGCTCGCCTTCTTCCATCATATCTACGTGCTCATTCTCAATCGACATGGTTCTATAAAAAAAAAAATTGAACTTTTTCAGTAAATAACAAGGTAAATACAGTAAATACCTCCAGTAAATACCAAAAAAAAAATAGAACTTTCTTCGCAATGGAGGTGTTGAGCGTTTCCCCGAGAAAGAAGAGGTTGGTTGTCGGTCCGGAGAGTTGGTTGGACAGGAGAGGCGACGAAATCGAGGTGAGGTGGGGAAGAAGGACTCGAGCTAAGTTTCGAAATGTTTGGAAAAGAATTGAAGGCGCGAGCTAAGTTATGAAAAATTTGGAAGAGCAGGCGCGTAATATGTATTGTAACCCTAGTTCTACACGGACAATTCACTTTATTCATTTGTGTTAGAACACCTTTATACACGGACATCTAATCTAAACACCGTGTAGAGAGGAAGTACAAGATCTACACGGACTTTTTGGATAAAACATCCGTGTAGAAAGCCTCGCTCGACACGGATATTAACTTAACATCCGTGTCGAATGAGGAAGAGCGACACGGACTTTAATCGGAAAGTCCGTGTAGAAAGACCTTTCGACACGGACTTGATTTTAACATCCGTGTCTATACCTTTTCGGACATTGGAACGACACTCGTGCACGAATAATTTCAACACGGCTGTTTAATTAAACGTCCGTGTCTTTTTACAATTATACACGGACATGTAATTAAAAGTCCGTGATAAAAGTATAAAAATCAGATTATTTATTTACGTTTTGTTTAATTTGAACAATTCCACGACGGAATTCGAAAAGTTGCCTCTTTATTATTATTTCTAAGGAGAAGACGAAACGACTCTTCAAAATTCTATATAATCTGAGAAACCCCGATTGAGATTTGGTATGTTCAAATGGCCGTGACACCGCCCCCCTCAAGTGTGCCACGGCGAAGCCCAAGGGGGCACCCACCACCAAAGCCCTACGTACGTAGGGGCAATGCAGCCAGACCATTCTTCCCTTGGATTAAACGTCCAAGGCAGCCACCACCATCTAAATAGTTTTTTTTGTTTGCTTTGTAGTTATTTTGTAGTTTTTCTTTAAATTTGTGGTACATGTATGAGGATCATTTCTTTTGGTACGATGTATGGGGATCCTTTTTTATGTAATATATTTTGTTCTTTAATCAACAATCTTTTTTTTACACAGTTTCTTTTTTTGTTAAATACTTCATGCTATCTAAATAAATACTTTTATAGATAAGAATTAGCAGCACAAAACAACAACATGCAACAATATATAAGCACTGCAAAGGTTATTACTTAAAAACCTTTAATATTTAAAACGTTGATTCTAAGTAAAATACTTAATGCTGTCTAAATAATCTGATTTGAAAACATAAATTAACACTTACCTGATATGAAGAATAAATAATTTATGGGGACTTTACAAAATAATTACAAAAGCTAGCTTTAACAATATATAATTTCCGGGAATTGCAAATTAAAAAACTTTTTACACGGATTTTTAATTAAATATCCGTGTACGATACCTTTCGACACGGACTTTTAGTTAAACGTCTGTGTAGCTCTCTTTGCATTTCTACACGGATGTTCAGTTAAAGAGAAGGGAGCAAATCCGATGCCCACCGGACCTACTTTCATGTTCAACGATGATGACCGTCCGATGTAATTTAAGATATGCGCGCACGGAAACTGAAACAGATACGAACGAATTTTAAACGATTCCGCACGAATTTTAAAGCAAATAGACGGTGATTAAACCCATCGCAAGCAAATACGAACGAATCAGATAAACTTTTTTGAATTATGATGACCTACTTTTAATATGTTATGTACGAGAGCAGCTTGTGTCCGATGCCCATTGGACCCAAAGTGAGTTCGATGGGCTCTATCACCGTCCGATCTATCTCAAGATCCGCACGCACGTAGATTAAAGATGGCGCGAAAGTTCTGGCGGGAATCAATCGTAAAACAGATGGGCATCGGACCCAAGCGGCTGGGCGCGAACGTTCTGGCGTGAACCCACTTTGAGTCCGATGGGCATCGGACCCAAGCTGCGCGCTCCCCTAAAAAATACGTACATAACGATTGATTCCCGCCAGAACTTTCACGCCAGCTTTAATCTACGTGCGCACGGATCTTGAGATAGATCGGACGGTGATAGAGCCCATCGAACTCACTTTGGGTAATACAGCTTGATAATACAGCTTGATGGATGGGTAAATGAAGTTAAAATTCCATCAAAATTTGCTGCACTTGATTAAAGGCTGTAATCTTTGATTTGAACGGTCCCGATCAGTCAACGGACTAACTATTTTTGTGCGTCTTCACAATCTCACAAGGCAAGAGTTTATGTTTCATGAAACATAAACTCTTGCCTTGTGAGATTGTGAAGACGCACAAAAATAGTTAGTCCGTTGATTGATCGGGACCGTTCAAATCAAAGAGCATTGCATTTATTGTCTTCCGTGAAAGTTTGATCAAAAATTATTTTTATTTACCCATTTATCTAGTTCATTGAATATTGAAGTATCGTATGGCCACAAACACTTCGTGCTGGATCAAACCTCTATCATAATAAATTTTCCAAACTTTTATGTTGGTTACATTCAATGTTCTCCCTTGATCATTTTAAAACATATATGGAATGATTTCGTTGCAGATCGACCGTTGATTTTCCGCTTGAAAATGAACGGTCCAAAAATATTTTTACAATTTGAAGGGACATACAATGATGAAAGTTTATAAAAATAATATGTATAAGTATTATTTGGCCATATAAGATGTAAAAAAAATAAAAATATATTTTTTGAATTATTTTCGTATGTACTGTTGTACATGTATTAGGTGATTAGTAAATATCAAGCTTTGTTGACCGTCCGATAAACGAAGAACGGTCCCGGATGTCTTCATTTAGGAGGTGGTGGGTAGATTTTCCGCCCTCTCTGAGGTAACATAATATTTCTGTTTAGATCTGGTTCTAGATGATGCACAAGATCCTTTAATATTCGTGCATCATAATGATTAGACGGTCGGATATAACCACATATATTACATCACCTTTGAGTTTATGAAAGCCCTTCTATCCCTCCTCGATCTCTGTGGACAAATTTTTTCGAAGTTCCCTCCTTTAGGGAACCAACTCCGCTGCTCGCCAAATAGGCGAGCAGGACCCTACTATTCTAAATCGAACCGTTCATCTGTGTTGAGATCCGTGCATGAAAAAAATTCAACGGTCTGATTTTGAAAAGCAGGTCCTGCTCGCCTATTTGGCGAGCAGCGGAGTCGGATCCCCTCCTTTAGCTCTCTGATGGGACTCCCAAAAATTCAAAACAAATTTTACGAAAATTTTCGCCTAGGTTGGCTTTTCCCCGCCTCACTTTCCCTCACCTTTTGTACACGGATTTTTAATTAAACATCCGTGTACGATACCTTTCTACACGGACTTTTCATTAAACGTCCGTGTAGCTCGCTTTGCATTTCTACACAGATGTTCAGTTAAAGAGAAGGGAGTAGGTCCGATGACCACCGGACCTACTTTCATGTTCAACGATGATGACCGTCCGATCTAGTCTAAGATATGTCCGCACGGAAACTGAAACAGATACGAACATGCTTTTAAACGATTCCGCACGACTTTTAAATCAAATAGACGGTGATTAAGCCCATCGTCAGCAGAGTAGGTCCGATGCTCATCGGACCTACTCTCAAGTTTTAATTTGTAACTGGAAATTAAATAATATAGAGTTCAAGAGCACAAAAAATAAAAATACTTCATATATTAATTTCAACATAGAGATAGTTACTGGATACATCATCACTTAATACCAAAACAAAAACATAAATTATACAACAAACATAAGTATCTATCCCTAATTAAAAAACTATTCTTTCTCACTAATTGCCTCCCCTTTTTAATTTTAACATCCGTGTCTCTTACCCTTTCTACACGGACTTTTATTTAAAAGACCGTGTAGCACCCTTCTAGAGATCTAAACCCTAAACTCTTTGCAACTTGCATCCGAGATATTTGAAAACCTGCAATTGAGCACTGAGTTCCTGTACCAAACCTTCATAGGGATCATTTTCTTTTTAGAAATACAACTCCACAGCAAGCGATTTCTCCAAATGCTCGACCTTCCTCTCCCAACTCAGATTTCTCCCTCCTCTGAAGGCAGAACAGGCACATGCAGCCTCCCGGGCGAAGTTCTTCAATCTGAGTTGGAGAGGAAGGTTGAGCATTTGGAGAAATCGCAACGAGGGTACTCGGCCTTCGAGAAATAGATAGGTGAAATTGGCAAAGGACTCGAAGCGGCGCGAGCCAAGTCATTTATTATATTGTAACCCTCTTTCTACACGGATATTAACCTAACAACCGTGTAGAATGAAGGAGAGCTACACGGACTTTTACGTTGAACGTCCGTGTAGAAAGACCCTTCTACACGTTGAACGTCCGTGCAGAAAGTAATTAAAAATATTAAGTGAATTTACTTCTTATTTTTTGTATTATTTGAAGTTATAATGATTTATTATATGTATTATTTTGAACTAATATTTGATATTTGACCTAGAAATGTTTGAAATATAAATATTTTTTATTAATATTTGATATTTGAACTAATATTTAAAACCAAATACTAATACTTGTCTGTCCTCAAATGGACTTTTCCAAGTTTGATAAATTTTTAAGACAAGCTTTGTTTAACTTATTTACATGCATCATAAATTCAAATTTGGAAAGTGTAAATGTTCAAAAATGTGAATAGCACAAAAAAGGTTAAATAAAATAGAGTTCAAGAGAATAAAAAATAAAAATACTTCATATATTAATAACATAGGAATAGTTACTGGATACATCACTTAATACCAAAACAAAAACATAAAATATATAACAATATAAGTCTCTATCCCTAATTAAAAAACTATTCTTTCTCACTAATTGCCTCCCCTTTTTCTCTTTTCAGGGAAATATCTTGCTCGCTTGCCTCCTTTCTTGTTTACATTTTCCCATACTCTCTTGCTTCTTCTCAACCTTAACCAAACTTTGGGATCATCAAACTGACCGTGTGGACCGTAAGGATCATCAGGACCCGAATCCGAATCACCTTCATAAGACTCAGGATCGGATTCGGATTCTGAATGAGAAGAGACTTCCACCACAGGTGGCGGGGGTACATCCTCCCACTAAATTATGTGAGTCTTGAGACCATTCTTCCCGCAGTTAGGACATTTATCACCTCGTCCACATGGTCGGATTATACACGGATTTTTTGGAGGATTGCGATTTCCCATATCTGAATAGCACAAAGTTATTTTCCAAGTAATTCTTAATTTCTTTTGATCAGAATTACTTGACCAAAACGGCGCCGGGAGGAGATTGCCTTTTATACCAAATTTTTCCATTAATCTACACGGATTTTACCTTTAACAATCCGTGTAGCTCCCATCCCCATGAAACCCTAAACTCTTTACACACGGACGTTTACTCTAACATCCGTGTGTGATTACCTTTATACACGGACCTTTATTAAAAAGCCGTGTAGCTCTCCTCATTTTGTGTGGATTTTAGTTAATAATCCGTGTACGTTACTATTCGACTCACGTATTATTAAATAAAAGGCCGTGTGTGAAGTAGTTGACAACATTGCGTGGTTGAACTTGTTATTTTTTATATTATTTGTTAGTGACAATAAATAAGTTTACGTATTATTTCAACTCGAAATGTTTGAAACGCCAGTATTTTTTTACTGAAATGTAATATTTCAACTAATTTTCAAATCCTAATAGAAATATATTAACTGGAAATATTATTTTACTAATATTTAATATGTGAACTAATATGTAAAAACCTTTATGTTGTTTTGAAATAGAAATATTTTAACTAGAATATTATTTAAAAGTTGTTTCCAAACAAGATAATTAAAAAGTTATTTTCTAAACAAAATAAATATTATACATCTCTCTTTTTTTTCCTTTTTCTCTTTTTTTCCGCTGATTTCACATTACATTCGGCCCATATTCCTTCATTGTGGTCGGATCGCAAATAGTTTGCTTCGTCTTGTTCTTCAATTGAGGCTACCTCAGTTTGCACGTCGGTACAAAATGGAGGTATTTCGTCGAACTGGTCATACTCTTCTTCATCGACGACGTTTTGTACCCCAACAATTCTTCTTTTCCCAGATAGGACGATGCTCCACCTATTATCACTCGGGTCAGTGACATAAAAGACTTGGGTTGCTTGCTTGGCGAGTATAAACGGATCATCAACATACCCAACTTTATTAAAATCAACGAGTGTGAACCTGTCGTTATCAGCTTTAACACCCCGGTCTTCGACCCATTGACACCGAAACAAGGGAATGCTGAGGTCAGGACTGTAAATGAGCTCCCAAATTTCCTCAATAACGCCATAATACGACTTTGATGCAAAAACCGGCCGGGAATCTCCGGATCTACTGAATTCTTGAGACGTCGCCACCAACGTCACCCCACTATTTTGCATCGTGCTCTTATCACTTTGGGTTTTAGTGTAAAATGTATATCCGTTAATTTCGTATCCTTGGAATGTTCTAACAATAATTCGGGGTCCTTCGCCCAGCAGTCGAACAATTTCATTTACGGGCCCCCTATCGGGGTGTGACTGCACCCTTTCTCTCAGCCATCCTACAAATGAACGATTATGCTCGTTGGTAAGCCACTTCTGACTTCTCGTGTAGTACTCTTGTTGAAGGATTGCCATGTGCTCATCTATATAGGGAGCAACATCTGTCATGTGCTGTAGTACCAAAAAATGCGCCTTCTGTAGTTCATCTCTATCAGCAACTACGGCTTTCAACCCAATTGTCCCGACTCCCTGGAGCCTTCCCTCATATCGAGACTTTGGAACGCCAATAGGACAGACACCGGTCATGTAGTTGGTGCAAAAATCAATCACCTCTTCTGTGGAATATCCTTCTACAATGCTACCTTCGGGTCGATGTCGGTTCCTTACGTATTTTTTCAAAATTCCCATGTATCTCTCGAATGGATACATATACCGCATGAACACAGGACCACAGATCTTGATTTCCCTCACTAGATGAACAACAAGGTGAACCATAACATCGAAAAAAGATGGCGGAAAATACATCTCAAGTTGGCAAAGAGTAGCGACGACTTCCACCTCCAAAGAGTCCAGTATTAGAGGGTCTATCACTTTGGAATTTATTGTATTGAAGAAAAAACAAAGCTTCGTAATGGTTTGACGAACGGGCTTTGGTAAAACCCCCCGAATTGCAACAGGAATCATATGTGTCAATAAAACATGACAGTCGTGAGATTTCAGACCGACCAGTTTCAGGTCCTTCATCGACACCAGCTTCTTAATATTCGAAGAATACCCTGATGGGACCTTAATACTACGGAGGCATTCACAAAAGCTTGTTTTCTCTTTCTTCGACATCGTGCACATTGCGGGGGGTAGGTATGTGCGCTTCCCTTTCTCCTGCGGTGCAAGCTCGGGTCGTATTCCCATTTCTACCATGTCTTTTCGAACTTTGATACCATCTTTAGTCTTCCCCGGAATGTTCAATAATAAACCAGTCAAACTGTCGCAGACATTTTTTTCAACATGCATGACATCTATGCAATGTCTCACTTCTAAATATTCCCAGTAAGGTAGGGCCCAAAATATGGACTTCTTTTTCCAAATATTCTTCGGCGGTTTTGTGGCACACTTTCCAAACACAACATCAAGGTCCTTAACACGCTCGAAGACACCCTTCCCATCTAATGGACGACGGGCCACTCCAAGCTCAACCTTCCCGTTGAATGCCTTCTTCTTCTTACGATATGGGTGATTAATTGGAAGAAACCTACGGTGCCCCATAAATACATTCTTTTGACAGTTCTTCAACCTCAGCACCTGCGTATCATCTTCACAAATAGGGCACGCTTTTGCTCCTTTACAAGTGTAACCCGACAAGTTCCCGTACGCGGGGAAATCATTTACGGTGCAAAACACCATGGCCCGCAAGTTAAAGGTCTCTTTCATGTACGCATCCCACACCGAGACGCCATCACGCCATAATTTTTGGAGGTCCTCGATTAATGGTGCGAGATATACATCTATGTCATTTCCGGGTTGTCTGGGTCCTTGGATTAGTAATGACATCATTATATACCTGCGTTTCATGCACAACCAAGGAGGAAGATTGTAGATGGCTAACAGAACTGGCCAAGTACTGTGCCGACTGCTCATGCTTCCAAACGGACTCATTCCATCTGTGCTCACCACAATCTTAAGGTTTCTTACCTCGGAACTAAAATCTTTGAAATGTCTATCAAAATTTCTCCACTGAGGAGAATCAGCCGGGTGTCTTAGTTTACCGTCCTTTTTGCGCCCTTCTTCATGCCAACGCAATAACTTCGCATCTTTGGGATTTGCAAATAACCGTTTGAATCTCGGTATTATCGGCAAATACCACAACACCTTGGCCGGAGGCCGGCCCTTTTTGCCGTCGTCACAATTAGTAGTGCCCTGGTCCTTACGTTTATACCGAGAAACACCGCACTTAGGACAAACATGCATGGCCTCGTACTCATTACGATACAATACACAGTCATTCGGACATGCATGTATTCTTTCGATCTTCAAACCCACTGGACATATCAATTTTTTCGCCTGATATATTGTACGGGGTAACTCGTTGTTATCCGGGAGCATTTCTCCTAAAAGCTTTAATAAGGACGTGAAACTCTTATCGCTCCAACCATTTTCTGCTTTCAGGTTAAATAATTTCAACACAGCTGACAGTTTCGTAAATTTGGTACACCCGGGATACAACGGCTTTTTGGATTCATTAGACAAATATTGAAATTTATCATAATTTTTATCAGTAATTTCATCTTCCACATCATGTAACATGTCCTCCAGATTATCAATATACTCGTGTACTACATTTTCATCGATTTCCGTCTGCAGCTCATCATCGTCGTTGCGATCAAGTTCAACATTATCAAAATTTTCGTCATTCAAATCATCATCGCTGAAATCAAGTTCAAAATTATCCAAATTTTCTACATTCTCATCGCTCTCTTCACAACGGTTAGAATTCTTATTGGTACAACTACTTTCCCCAAATTCCTCACCATGCATGAACCAACATGTATATCTTTTCTTAAATCCACGACAAATCAGATGAGCTCTAATTTCTTCGGAGTCCCCAAATCTTAAAAAAATTTTACAATCTCTACAAGGACACAAAATGTCGGCTTCCTTCATCTTCACTCTATACCTCTCAGCGAATTTTATGAACTCATCAACGCGACCCAAATATTCTTCACTATCACGTCGCAATTCATACATCCAACTTCGATCCATCTGTAAATTGAATTAAAAAAATGATTTCAATTAATCATGGTCAACATGTAAATTGGTACCAAATTCTAGGCTTACAAAGGGCCGGTTTACAATCCTAACCCACTCTTTGAATATTAGGTCCCATATGTGAACACATATTAGCGAGATTTAATTAGTATTTGAGAAAAATTCGGCAGCATTTCCCCTTAACTCCCCAAGTATGCGTAAAAACCACATACTCGTAGGAGCATTAAGGGAAAATACCGTCGAACTTTCCTCAATTACTAATTAAATCCTGCTAATATGTGTTCACATCCTAAATGAGACCCAATATTCAAAGAGCAGTCCCAAAACGGGGACTATCCAAAATTAATCCCTATTGGATTAATTATGGACGGGCAAGGACCTAAAAGCATCAGTAGGGGTCGGTTATTGGACAACAATACACTACTTACACATGATCGATCTAAATAAGTACAAATAAGTAACATAAAAATAGAGGAAGAAAAGGAAAATATATATATTTATACACTAACCTTAGAAAGATAGAGAGGAGAAAATACAAACTTCAAAGATCTCAGATAATACCAGCTGCTGGCCTTTGCAGAAATCGGATCAGCGCATTCAATACAGAGAGAGAGACAGTATTAATTACTTGATAAAAAAAACGGCGCTGGAAGGAGAAGGCCTTTTATACCAAAACCCTACAAAGACTTTTCTACACGGATCTTACGTTAAGAAATCCGTGTAGCTCTCTCACAAATCATACACGGCTATTTGTATTTAAGAACCGTGTTTATAATGCTAGCCTCTTCTATGAAAATTTATAAAAATCCGGGCCAATAGGAGAATGCGTTTCTACACGGATTTTTAAGAAACAACCGTGTACATTTACTTTTGACACGGATCTTTCATTAAGAAATCCGTGTAGCTCTCTAACAAATCATACACGGCTATTTGTACTTAAGAACCGTGTGTAATGGTAGCTAATTTCGTTTAGGTTATCTTTTAATTTTGCAAATTCGGGCAGCAAATCCCATTGTTTAGGGATGCTAAAAATTATTATGGAAATTTATAGTTCATTGATGAATAGAATTAAAGTTTTCGTGTCCTATATATTTTTTGGGTTTTTTTTTTTATTTATGGGCTAGT
Organism: Carex littledalei; assembly: GCA_011114355.1. NCBI lineage: Eukaryota > Viridiplantae > Streptophyta > Magnoliopsida > Poales > Cyperaceae > Carex > Carex littledalei. The sequence goes on from CM022082.1 coordinate 16,859,723, forward strand.
CTTTTTCTACACGGATATTCAACTAATATCCGTGACAATTACTATTTGGACACGGTTTTAAGTTTAATATCCGTGTATGTTATCCTATATATTTTTCAATTAACAATTTTTCTTCTGGGCTAGCCTCCAGTTTTGCTAGCCAGTTTGCTACAAAATTCAATATTGAGTTTACCCCCAGTTTTTCAGATAATTTGACATCCAATTTTCCAATTACAGCACAAAAATTATACTTAGCATTACAAAATTCATAGTTAGCATTACAAATCCATGTTCAGCAATTACAAAATTCATAAATTCATCTCCTTATTTACAATTACAGCACAAAAAATTACTAAATTCTCTATATTTTATTTAATTACAAGAACATGCTTTATATTTGAAACACAAAATAGGTGGATGGCATACAAACCGGTCAATTAATAAGGGTAAACTAAAAATTCATGTACACTAAATTATACAAATCCATATTGAGTATTACAAAATTTAAATTGAAACATTATACAAATCCATATTGAGCATATATTACACAAATCCATACTGGGTAGACATATCCTTCTTCCTGAGACTCGATCCCATAGTGATTTCATATATAAACTTAAGGTTTACTTTTGGTGCCGGTAGCCAGGGTTTACAGAGGGTAATATATATGAAGATATACATGTTTTAATAAAGAAAGAGTTGAGTAAAAAGTTGGATGAAGGACCTTGGAAAAAAAGGGAAGAGGTGGGATGAAGGACCTTCAGAGCCGGATGAAGAGCCGAATGAAGAGTCGGGCACAATCTTGTCAGACTGACAAGATTGTGTCTGACTCTTCATTCGACTCTTCATCCGGCTCTGAAGGTCCTTCATCCGGCTCTGAAGGTCCTTCATCCCACCTCTTCCTTTTTTTTTCCAAGGTCCTTCATCCAACTTTTTACTCAACTCTTTCTTTATTAAAACATGTATATCTTCATATTACCCTCTGTAAACCCTGGCTACCGGCACCAAAAGCGAAGAGCCATCGTTGCTCACCTGAATGTGACATGGTTCTACAAAAAACAACATTATTAGAAACAAGCACAATCATACATGCATTAGTAAAATAATCACTAAAATAACTATTATACATGCAGTCCAGTATTATACATGCATTAGTTGATTATACATGCATTACTCTATTATTAGAAACAAGCACAATTATACATGCATCACTCTATTGTACATGCATTACTAAACAAGCACAATTATCAAGCTAATCATCACTAAACTAATAATTATACATGCATTACTCTATTATACATGCATTAGTTGATTATACATGCATTACTCTATTATAAAAAAAGCACAATTATACATGCATCACTCTATTTAATATACTAATTATTTACATTATCTCAACAAATCAAGCATGCATGCATTAATTACTAATTGACCTAAATAAGCAATAACAAGTAACAGAAAATTAGAGTAAGAAAAGATAAATATATACACGACTAACCTTAGCAAGATAGAGAGGAGAAATACAAATTAACTTCAAAGATCTCAGATCCGGGCTCCTTGTGCGCAGAAATCAGACCAATTCGTATACAGAGAGAGAGATTATTAATTGATCAAAACGGCGCTGGAAGGAGAAGGTCTTTTATACCAAAACCCTACACTTTTTTCTACACGGATTTATACTTAATAAAACCGTGTACAATATGCAGTGTATAAAATTGGCAAAACCGTGTATCGATAATCAAAACCCTAGAATAACTTTCTACACGGATTATTATGTAAACAGCCGTGTAGCTCTGTCAAAGATTTCTACACTGCTGTTTAAACAAACAGCAGTGTGAATTTCGCATATTTCTACAATTACCGTTTGTACACGGTTTTTAGGTAAATATCCGTGTATGATTGCCCTATATATTTTTTTAGATTTTTTTTTTCTGGGCTAGCCTCCAGTTTTGCTAGCCAGATCTGTTCAGTATTGAGATTACCCTCCAGTTTTTCAGATAATTTTGTCATCCAGTTTTCCAATTACAGCACAAAAATTATACTTAGCATTACAAAATTCATAAATTCATATTTAGCATTACAAAATTCATAAATTCAACTCCTTATTTACTATTACAGCACAAAAATTACTAAATTCACTAATAAAACATTACAAGAAAATGCTTACAAGAACATTACTAGAATTCACAAAAATTACTAAATTCACTAATAAAACATTACAAGAACATTACTAAATTCACTAATAAAACATTACTAATATGCATAAATTCATATTTTATTTAACACCTTACAAGAGCATGCTTTATCTTGGTTAGGTTCCAAAGAAATGGGGCAGACTAACTTTCAACTAATAAAACATTTTCTGAAAATTAAATTATGTTTTAGTCCCAAGTTTTTGGCGATGTAGAAATGGACATATTGCAGTGTTCTTACGTTGTTGTTTAAATTCTTTCGCAAACCACATCTTATTCAAAGGGGGTTTGTGTAAGAAATTAAACAACAATGCACTGCAACATGTTTTATTATTGAAAGGGGGTTTGTGTAAGAAATTAAACGTCCGTGTAGCTCTCTCAAGGCTTTCTTCACTGATTCTTTAATAAATATCCGTGTAATAGATCCCACAGATATTTCGGGCTTCCAAAAAATTACAATAGCACACGGTTTTTGTATAAAATTGTCAAATCCGTATACAATGTGCCGTGTACAATGACCATTTCTGTAGTAGTGGGTGTTTGGTGCGTAGCACCCCGTACTACATGTTATATTAAAAGCTTATTTTTTTAAAAAAATTCAAAAATTGTGCACTATGAATTTATAACGATAGAAAGGTTCTGAGCAAAATTATATAACTATGTGGGCTTCTTCCATTAATATTTTTTCGTGAATGGGAGAGTTTTGGTTCAACTTGAACAAAACGACCTTTAACATTTGTATTTATATTGATCATTAGTGTGGCCACATCACGCTGAGCTGGAAGATAGGACCTTCACCAGCTCTCTTCTAATTAGTGTACATACATAACCTTGAACCTTCATGCATAAGAAAATAAAAGCTAACAGTGAGTCCTTCAACAGAGCCCTTGCATTATTAAAAAATATTTCCTGAAATAAAGGCTAACAGTGAGTCACGAAATGCACAAGGAATTCAGAGAAAGTTAGGTCTTCCTAAATTCATAACTAAATTTTTTTCTTATTTAGTTTTTGGAGAATGTGGTTCTGGAACTACATTTCTTTCATTATATATTTTTTATTACTTTCTCCTTCTTTTAGTATTGCTAAGAGTAATTTAATATACATTTATCATTATTTTATAATCCACAAAGAAATGGTTCATTATGATGGATCTTGTAGGAATAATTTATTGCAAGCTAGTCACAAAAATTATAACTTGTTATCTCAATAATTAATGTTTCAAAAGTGAGACTTTATCAAGTTTTTTTTAGTACTTTGAGAACATCCAGGAAGAAAAATGAGAAAAAAAAATATGTCGGAAGAAGTTCTTAAAGCATTTTAGTTAACAAAATATAAATTATTTTGTAGAATCATTCAGTTAAATTAACCTAACCTATAATCCAAAATTTAGTATTTTTGTTTAAATTAAACTATATAAAACTAGAATTGTTCATATGATTTGCTTCAAAAAAATTATATCTAATACAGTATAAATGAAGTTATGTAATAATAATTTCTATAAAACAATCTTAATTAAGTCAAGTAAATTTCATAATATGTTGAAATTTCAGAATACACAAATCTTAGAAAATATTTTGATGCACGCCTTCATATGTTGAAATTTTATCGTTGATTTAAAACAACAAAATCTGTAATCTAAAAAAATTAAAAGAATTATATTTTTACATGCGAAAAACTTTTAGATCACTTAATAAGCAATATTAAATAGTTTGATCTAATTTAATAATATTTACGAAGTTTATATGCAGGACCAGCAAAAAGTTCACATTTTTTTTAATTGTTAGAATAATCTACACATATTAAAAATGAATCCTATAGTTAGATATATATCATTCAATTCCTTTAAAAAATATATATATTAGTCAACCATGCAAAGTTATGCGTACAATTTTTGCTTGTGTTATATAGTTTGTATTTGTTAATTATGAAAGCAATTGCATGTGCATACATATAATATTTTAGAATTCCTATATCTAACTTTTACTTGCTATTTTCAGAAAACCCACATCCACAATAATTTTTGAAATACAATTATTTGTTTTGAAAATTATTGTATAATGATCTGGTGTAAAAATAAAATCATTACAAATAAACTAAGCACATGATCTCAAAATTTAGTCAATGTTGGACTCATTTTGCTTGTATAGATGAGATGAATATTTAGAAAATAATTTAAATCCAACTTGATATGTATAGTGAGGTTTAAAGACACCTTAAATATTTCCGCTATCCTATACAAATGATTCACTGCAACCAATAAAAAAAAATGCTAGAATATGCCAATTTTGATATTACTTGTATTTTTGCGTTTCAAAAAAAGATATCAATAAAATCTAGAAGTATATCTAATATTAAACTTATTTTTCTCTCAAAATGAAATATATACTATGAAATCTGGATACAGTTAACATATACATATGATCTATCTTCTACTAATATCTTATTGCAATCAATATATAATACATGGGCCAATATGTAATATTTGTCCTTATCAGCCAATACACAGCATGTGCGTTTTTATTATGAAGTTATAACATTTGTCCTTGTTAGCCACGTTTTAATGATAAGACTGGTTGACAGGGCATATTTGTACTAGACTTGGTATCAAGAAGACTTGGAGTCAACACTCAATACAAAGAGGAGGGTAGTTCGACATTACTGCAAAAGGGCAATTGTTGGTGTCAACTTGCTCTCTGGACATGTTTATGGGTAGAACTAGGAAACCGGATCGGGTAAGGGTAACGAATTATTCTTGAATTGACTTAGGGGTAAGGGTAACGAATTATTTTTGTTATCTTATCCGCTATTCTACAAGATAATTTTTAAAATAAAATATATACATATTGATATAGATTTGTACGGAGATAATACATGATACAATAAAGTTTTGTATTTTACTAAATTTTCATAATACAAATTAGTTGTATTCATTAATTTTTTTTCTTTTTTTTTTGTCTTGTTTTGAAAAATATTTTATAGAAAGCATAAATCGAGATGTGAATGGCACTATTTTATCTGTTTACCCGACTCATACCGTATTCGAAAAAACAGATAAGGGTAAAGATTTTTTTATGTTATCATAACGGGTACAGGTATGAAAATGCCTCCACCCGACCTGTAACGTACCCGTTAACACCCATAAATTATTATTTCCTCCATGTGATTGCTTGGTTGTTTCCATAAAGACAGACAGAGTTCTCATTTTTTAAAACGGATTTCAAAATTTAGTGCACCATGAATATATAGCACACCGAGCTATATATGCAACAACCATGCTTTCAACTGCATCTCACATAATCATGAGATTTAAATTTGAATTGAAAAAATATATATGAAACTTTATAATTTAGTAGGATACATACATATAATATGAGGTTGGCTAGGGACCTACGGTGCTTGGCAAAGTAAAGAAGTTGTTTACTTCTTGTCCATATCTTTATTTTTAACATGATCTCTATTTAAAATGCGCTTGAAGACTAAACTTTATATTTTTTGAAATTTTTTATTATTTTGTTAGAATTTTTGAAAATTACTGTTTTAATATAATAAAATAATAATAATAATAATAATAATAAATTCTCAAAAATAGTAATTTCCAAAAATTTCAAAAAAATAGTAATTTTTAAAATATGATCTCCAAGCACATTTAGCGTCAACTATTACGGTTGTAGTTTAGTTTGTGTAATTTTTTACCTTTCATATAAAAAGTAATATTGAATAAAGAGTAATTAAACATCATAACAGATCAGTACCTCTGCCAATCATATCACATATTTCTATTTAAAAAGAGTATATACATACTTATCAAGTATTTATATCTGTCAAGATAAACATTTATACTCTTTCACAAATGACTTGTCAAATTAGGTATTCATAGCAATACTATCAAATTGTTACATCTCATAAATCAAATATGTACACACCTAAGAAAAAAATATATGCCCACAGAGTTGATCATTTCATATTCTTGTTTAATACACATTAACAGCTTTGTAACGATATGTGTGATCCAAACTCGGCTTATTAATTAATGTCCTTAATTAAACAATGAAGTGCGTACGTAGATCTCCAGATCTGCCAATGAGTATGACTAATGAATTAAATACAAATTGGGTATCTTTGGATGCATCAAGAATTGAGACTATTCGAGAATAGGGCTATTTGGAATAGTAAGGATGCATCAAGAATTGAGACTATTCGGGTATGTTTGGATGCACTAAGAATAGTGCTATTCTTAGAATAGCATTGCTATTCGAATAGCTTGAGCAACCAAACGTACTACTTGCTATTCGGAATAAGAAGAATAGCGTTGTTCCACTATTCTAACAAAAAGTTGGAATAGTGATTGGAGCTTTCAATATTAATACAAATCTAACATTTAAAATAATATTATATTACATTTAACATTTAAATTAATATTATATTGTATTATATTTAATCTAATATTATATTATATTTAATCTAATATTTTATTTAATACTAATCTAATATTTAAAATAATATTTTATTACATTTAATAATTAAATTAATATTATATTGTATTATATTTAATCTAATATTATATTAAATTTAATCTAATATTTTATTTAATACTAATCTAACATTTAAAATAATATTATATTACATTTAGCATTTAACTTAATATTATATTGTATTATATAATCTAATATTTTATTTAATACTAATCTAATATTTAAAATAATATATTATTACATTTAATAATTAAATTAATATTATATTGTATTATATTTAATCTAATATTTTATTTAATACTAATCTAATATTTAAAATAATATTATATTATATGTAACATTTAAATTAATATTATATTGTATTAAAATTAATCTAATATTATATTATATTTAATATAATATTTATTTAATACTAATCTAATATTTAAAATAATATTATATTACATTTAACATTTAAATGAATATTATATTGTATTATATTTAATCTAATATTATATTATATTTACTCTAATATTTTATATTTAATACCAATCTAATATTTAAAATAATATTATATTACATTTAATAATTAAATTAATATTATATTGTATTACATTTAAACTAATATTATATTATATTTAATCTAATATTTTATTTAATAATTAAATTAATATTATATTACGTATTGGATAAAAAGATTTTTAAATTACGTATTGATAAAAAGATTTAATCTAACACATAAATTATTACTCTATTCATTTCCTCCAAACTCTATTCCTAATATGCAATCCAAACAACTTTTTCACTATTTCGAATAGTTTGAGTTAGCACTGTTCTTAAACAGTAGCTGTTCTTATTTACTATTCTAAACAGTAGCTATTCT
>CM022082.1:16867327-16927837 GCA_011114355.1 Carex littledalei
AAGCCCTTACGTAAGCCAAAGAGGTTTACACGAAAACTTGTAAGGAGTCCTGTTCTAACTAGGTCTCGATCAAAAATGTCTCACACTACAAACCTCGATGAAAGTCCGGAAAATGCTCCACCTCAACCTCAAGAAATCAATCCAAATGTAGACCTGTCTTTGAAAGACTTGTTAAGGGAAACCTTACGAACCATGAATACAATGATGACTAAATTTGCTAGTTTGCCGCAAATGAACCCCAATTCTATGAATTCGAATGTTTCCCAAGATGCGATCCCTATGAATCATGAACAAACTAGACAAAATCTTGACACTCAAATCTTTCCTAACCATGACCAAAATAGGTCTACAAGTACTCCAAATTCTGAACAATCACCAATCTCTCTTGAGTTCGACCCTTTGAAATCCCGTATTGACAAAGTAGAGGCTGAGTTAACCAAAATACGAGTAGGGTGTACTAAAAATGTTTCATTCCGAGACCTATGTCCATTTCCTGATGTGCTGCTGACCCTATTGGCAGGGAACCAGGAGCTGTATCTGGGTCTTGTTGTTTTGTCATGGAGATTGGTGCAGCAGTATTAGGAACTGAATGGGAAACTGGCACTGCTTGTTCTACTTGCAGAGATTTAGGAGCATCAGTGTTTGGTTGCTCTATTATCAGAGAATGGGGAACAGGATGTGCTGAGCTAGTCCCAGCCCCAGCACTGGTGCCAGCTTCAGCATTATAGCTTCATTGTTGCACAAACTTGTCCCAGTCAGCCATGTCCATATCTTCACTCAGTATCTCTTCCTCTAAGAAAACATTAAGGCCCTGTATTGGGCTTTTACCAGCATCTGCTGTCCTGAGCCGAACTAGATTGGAGGAGAGCTCTGTGTCGAGCATTCTAATGCTCCCTCCCCCTTGTATCACTGGATTTTGGGTGGGTTGGGTGGTATCCCCTCTGGTATTGGAATTGTGGGGTCCGAATTCCCGTCTCTCACTCTCACCAAATTCAGTACCGTTTGGATACGGTCTCCCTCTCTTCCTACCAGCCCAAGCATTCAAAGGTTCGGTTTGCTCCGTTTCAATTTCAATATCGATGTCGAACATGGTCATGGTGCAGTAGGATCTCTGTAAGGGACAATATGTGTTTTTGGTAATAGCTTGAGGTCACAGACTGCAAGTTTGAGACGGACAAATCGAACATCGTAGCTGCTCTGGGTAGCGCTATCGATCTCTTGCACAAAAGCCCCAAACGGGTTTAAAACCCGATCATATTCCGAAAATTCATCAAAGAAAATAGGAAAATTATAGATCCGAACCCAGATATTTTGTAACGGAATACCTTCACTGAAGCTTCTGTCCCAAGCGACGATCAGAAATTGAACGTCTCCCAGTCGCAGGTATCCTCTCGAAGCCACAGAATCTAGCCAGGTAGCATTGGGGGCTTTGATGAGATATTTATATTCATCAAAGACTGAGGCGACCCACCGATGGTGTTCGAAGCTACTTCTGAGTACATTCTCCACCTTCTCCGGCCCCCATGCCGCAATATCGTCTAATACGAAGCTCATCATCAAATTGGCCTCAATCGCCTGTGACCGGGGGGTAGCTTGAAGAACAACTAACGGAGGAGTGATCGCCATTGTTGCACGAGATGAGGTTCTAGGTTTCAGAAGAGTTATAGGAGGGAGAGTGGTAGATCTAGGGTTAGCAGTTGGGGAAACAATCGGATGGAGCGTCAATGCTCGGCAGTCAGTGGCTTTGTGACCTAACCGATTGCACGCGAAGCACACTTGCTTATTTCGACATGATTTGGCTAAGTGACCCCGATCACCACAACGCATACAGATCGGACGGTTGGCGGTGGAATGCATCCGAATCTCCGCAATGTGTTGGCGAACGAGGGAAGATCTTGAGACTACCGGCTTCGTTGATTTGCGCTCCTTCCAGATTGTGAGAGGATGTTGAACCACGTGACTATATGATCTACGCAGGCCTTCTTTTGGGCTTGGACCCGCCATTAATGGAGCTATAGGAGCTCCATATTTCTTACAAAAATGCTCTCTCAAAAGGCCCAATCTACGCTGCTGGGCTGTCCGAGGTAATAGAGAAGCCATCTAGAGAAGATTTGTTTGTTGATTTCCTTTTTTTTGTTGCTTTTTTCGGATTTTTTATTCTCTTTTTTCAATCACCTTTTTTCTTTTCTTAATCGCTTTTTCAATCGCCAATTTTGCAGATACTAGTCTTAAAAGATCCTGCAAAAATAAAAAAATAAAAAAAAAAATAACTAAAATAACCCCAACAAGAAAAGTGGACCTCAGTACCGAAAGGTACTGTTTGGGTTGAGCTATAAACCAATAATCCCATAATTAAATTACTATAACAATCATTAGATTCAGATCTGATTGAACTCATATATATATAGGTAGAAAAGGGACCTCTGGCAAATCAATTAAAATACACCCTTAAACATGTTTTCAACTAAATTCCCACAAAAGTTTAGCTTGCATCTTCAATTTGTTAAATCAATATTTCTTCATATATTAGTAATCCAATAATCATTTTCATTTCTTTCAACACGTAGAGCAAGCTTAAACTTGCTAAATTTCAGAATTTTACTAAAACATGAGAAATCGTAACCATGAGAGAGAGATACCCAATAATCGTGCTAGTTGCGTCTAGAGAGACAGACTGCACAGAGTCATCGATTCAATCGCATCACAGTCAGCAAGAGAGAGATGGGAGGAAAACCCCTCCGTTGTTTTCTTTTCTTTTTCACGTTTTCACCTTTTTCTCATTTTACTTGGTTTCCTCTTTTTTTTTTTTTCTTTTCTTCCGGAACAGAGAGGAGAAAGACCCTTCATTAAAGAGGAATTAGGATGGGTGTCAACCAGCATGGGCCACGTGGCTTTAGTGCCACGTTGGACAATTTCTTATTTTTCTTTTTGTTCTTTTATATGTTAACCCTTAAATTTCCAAAATTCGCAAATCAGTCCAAAATGATAAACAGAAGAAGTTCATATGCTTGATCAGTAATTAATCTAATTTCTATGTCAAACGTTCGAACATTCACTTCCAAATATTTTAGAAAATTCGAATCAATATAACATACTTTTATGTCATTCAAGCAGAATTTTAAATAATCGATTTTATGTTTCACTTTAAATGTTACTTGCTTACTTGAAAAACATCTCCAAACATTTCATATATTTTCTTCAGGCATTAATTTCATATACGTATTTGCATAGTGTTACAGTTGCTTATTCCAAAACTAGCATTTGATCTAGTGACAAAAGCCAATGCCCTTTATATATGTAGGAGATCGTAGGTTTGAAATCCGGATGGAGATTTTTTGGATATTAACCAGTTACGTGGCTTGACTCCTAACTTGACTCCTAACTTGACTTAAAAAAAAGTTGCTTATTCGAAAGTTGGTACTTGGAAGGTAATTTTTCTGATGCTAAAATAGAAATAATTTAATTTTTTATTTATTTTTCTGAATTCTAAAAAAATTAAGGTATACAGTATCTTACTTTTTTTGGTATATATCGAAATGTATTGTTAATTATGTTAAGAAATAATAGCAAATTATGCCAAATCTTGTAAACCACCTTGTAGATTATTTAACTCTTCTTCTAACCACTTGAGCTCACATCTTGATTCCATGGCCTTGGCATAATCACATCTACAACACATCTACTTATATACCAACATGACTCCATGCTTGAACTAGTATCAGACATTGGCAAAACCAGCAAAATACCAAATTAAATGGTAAAAATAGCTCCATGTTAAATCTAATCCTAATATTGCACAGGCAGATAGAGCATGAGTCACTGAGCATCCCCATATATAAAATTTTCATTTTTGGATAATCTGGTGATTTTTAATTGATTTTATAATCTCAAATGTTAAAAATGGGAATTAGATCAAGAAACTGTCTGCTGGCATATGAACTGCCCCTCACAAATTCATACTTTAAAAATTCCAAGATCTATTTTTAGCATGTAAGATTGCTCACAATAAATTTACAAAGATTGACAGTCAGAAGAAGAGTAAACAGTCAACACCAGTCAAACGTCATACTAAAATTGATCAAACAAATGCACAAAAATCATAAAAAAAATGTGTAGATATGTGCACAAAGAAACCAGGGACATGACTCTGTGCTTTAAACACCCTGCCACATACAAAAATCTGAGAATTGGGATGAAATTCAAAGAAGGCAAAGTTGTAGCACAAGGTATATGTGTACTATGCGCTGAAAACCAACTTCAAAGTTTGACAGAGACAAAATTTGGTACTCTAATGGCTTGAACATGATGCAAATGTGCTGATTATAAACTTGATTGAGGAAGGGACCTGTGAAAAGTCAAAGAAAGGGCATCAAGCTCTCTGGCACTCTGAAAATTTGTAACCTATGTACTTTATGTGAAATTTAAATTAAACATATTAGCATGTTTTACAATTTGAATTGGAGTTGTTATGGTATCCATTCAAGTACAATTTTATGTTAGGGTACAGTACCAGTTCCATACAGGGATGTCAGAACAAAATGCACAAGAAACTGCAGTTAAGTCCCTACACTTTTCAATATTGTATTTTCTTTTAGCAAAGATTGCTGTTAGATAATAATGAGCACTCAGAAATCATAGAATATTTCTGAAGTTTAAACTTGAAAATCATTTGAAAAAAACATGAAAATCATTTGAGAAAAAAAATAAAGTGCAAGAACTGGTCAAAATAATAAAACAAGAATGACACTTTGACCAGCTGACACTTTTGTTCCCTATTACTATTAGGAATGACAGCGTAAGTAATTAATTCCTCTACAAGATGTACTGGTATTAACCTATGCATATATAGGTTAATTAATTGTGTATCAGTGTATGTGTTGTGATGTTCGGGCCATAAGTAAAATCTGATGAATACTTAATTTGGTGACATAAGAAATCTTGTGGTTGTGTTGTTCTGACTTCTGACCATAAGTAGAAATCTGAAGAATAATTAATTAAGTGACAAACTCATGATTTTGTGGTCAATACACAAAATAAAAAACAAATAATGTTATGTGAATAATTTTCGAAAAATCGGCTTTCTAAGATAATTTATTATACGTACGTAAATTTACATTCAAACATTGATCATAATAGGAATCACCTTTACAGGCCCAAATTAGAAGTGAGATTCGCTTCAGGCCCAGTCGGCCCATTTTCTGAGACAAAATTTTGGGTTCCAGATTTTAGTTGTGGGTCTAGATAAAGCTCATTAAAGGGCTGAGTTGATAATTATATCAGCCAAGTACTAACAATTACATCATGAACCTTATGAGTCTAGAAATAACATAGAAATTTTATAGTCATACAAACACTATGCTTATACATGTTTTATACATGTTTAGTTGAACAATACAAATGATAAATATGATTAAATGATTATCTGGTGTAAACTTATTATAAGAATGCAATTCTTACACATAGATCGTGCCATGTGATTTAATAAATTAATTCTTTTGTTTTTGTTCTTATGTTAAAGTTGCTAGCAGTTTTCTAACTAGATTTCAAATATTAGATATCAAAAGGTGTCTTTAATAATTAAGATATTTGAGAAAATCAATATTAAAATATAATATATTTCATATTATCTTGAATGGTATGATAATGTTATTTGTTTTATGGTACTTTCATTCTCCCTTTCTTTAAGTGTAATACTTATGATTTCCATATATTGACATAAGCTTTCGCTAATTTTAAACATATCTATTTGCTATCTCTAATTCTCTATATTTAAAATTCAACTTTTATAGATACTTTGCTCGTGGAACGGTTGATCAAGCCATGCACCAGGAAACAAATGTCTTTAGATATTGTACCCAGGGACGAATGCATAATTTTTATTATAATAAGACTTTCAGGATTTAACAATAACCAGCAAGTTAATTTTTCGTTTGCTCTGAGAATTTTTACTATTAAAGGATATTATTTTTGTTAGTCTTATTATTTAATATTTAAACTTGAGAATCTAAAAGTAACCAAGTGAATTTTTTTTTTTTTAAAACATAACCAAGTGAACTTAGTTCATTAGTTAGTCTTACTGTTTTTTGTTGTTTTTTAATATGTAAAATAATATTATTTTTGTTGCTTTTTTATTTTGTAAAAGAATATTATTTTTATTAAAAAAGTATTACACTTTCGAAGTTTATCAATCGGTTATATTTGAAATATAATTGACAAGTTGTAATTGCTTTACAATAAATTATGCAACGTAAAACTTGATTCATATATGTGTACTCTCAAGATTGATCTAAGTACACCTTGTCAGTTACGGTGATAACAACTTGAAATGGGTCCAAAATATATTAAAAAAATCATATGTAATGCATATAACAAGCTGAAAATATTTTGCAAGAGGTTAATTATATATATATATATAGAGATAGACTATGGTGAGTTGTGAAGTAAAACAACACGCCATATTTTCATTTTGAAAATCTAAACAACCGATCCGAACCGCTCAACATGTTCTCTATATTGAAATGTGCTTGAAGACTAAATTTTACATTTTTTGGAATTTTTTTACTATTTATTAAGCCACTTTGAAATCGCTGATCCACTGTGAACAGTAAAAAACAGTAAAAATTTCTGGACCACCGGATCAGCGATTTTCAAAGTGGCTTAATAAATAGTAAAAAAATTCAAAAAAATGTAAAATTTGGTCTCCAAGCACATTTCAATATTTAGAACATGTTGAGTTGTTCGGATCGGTTGTTTGGATTTTCAAAATGAAAATATGAGCGTGAAGTAAAAATGACCTCTATATATATATATAGAGCTGGGCTATGGTGAGTTGTGAAGTAAGAGGTCATTTTTACTTCACGCTCATTTTTTCATTTTGAAAATCTAAACAATCAATCCGAACCGCTCAACATGATCTCCATATTGAAATGTGCTTGGAGACTAAATTTTCCTTTTTTTAGAATTTTTTACTATTTATTAAGCCACTTTGAAAATCGCTGATCATAGTGGATTATAAATTTTTACTGTTTTTTACTGTTCATAGTGGATCAGTGATTTTCAAAGTGGCTTAATAAATAGTAAAAAAATTCCAAAAAATGTAAAATTTAGTCTCCAAGCACATTTCAATATTTAGAACATGTTGAGCCGTTCGGATCGGTTGTTTGGATTTTCAAAATGAAAACATGACATGAAGTTAAACGTTGTTTTACTTCACAACTCACCATAGTCTATCTCTCTCTCTCTCTATATATATATAGTGAGTGGCTACTCTACTTACATAAGCATATGAGAGCATATGCTTATAAGTCATTTTTGCGTTTTCAATGTCTAAATGGTCGATCTGAAGCGCTCAACATGTTCTCCATATTAATGTGTTTGGAAACGAAATTTTACATTTTTTGGAATTTTATTACTATTTGTTTAGAATTTTTCAAAATAGCATTTTTCAGATTTTTTTTTTTTTTTTTTTTACCATATTAAACCACTGTTTTGAAAAATTCTAGAAAAATAGTAAAAAAATTCCAAAAAATGTAAAATTTCGTTTCCAAACACTTATTAATATGGAGAACATGTTGAGCGCTTTAGATCGACTATTTGGACATTGAAAATGCAAAAATGACTTATAAGCATATGCCCTCATATGCTTATGTAAGTAGAGTAGCCAACCTCATATATATATATAGAGCTGGGTTATGGTGAGTTGTGAAGTAAGAGGTCATTTTTACTTTACGCTCATATTTTCATTTTGAAAATCTAAACAACCGATCCGAACCACTCAACATGTTCTAAATATTGAAATGTGCTTGGAGACTAAATTTTACATTTTTTTGGAATTTGTTTAGTATTTATTAAGGCACTTTGAAAATCGCTGATCCGATGGTCCAGAATTTTTTACTGTTCACAGTGGATCAGCGTTTTCAAAGTGGCTTAATAAATAGTAAAAAAGTTCCAAAAAATGTAAAATTTAGTCTCCAAGCACATTTCAATATTTAGAACATGTTGAGCCGTTCGGATCGGTTGTTTGGAATTTCAAAATAAAAATATGGCGTGACAACTCACCATATTCTCTCTCTCTCTCTCTCTCTATATATATATATATATATATATATGAGTAGAACTAGGGTGTTCTCGAGTTCACCAAGCCCTTGGTGAACTCAAGTCCAAAACTCATCGGATCGGCTTCAAACGACGAATCCGACCGTTGAAACCCGTCTACCTTACGAGTGATGCGTCTACATGCAAAAATTTTAAATTTTGAAATTTATTTTGCATAGAGTCAAGTGGTCAAAAAACGTCAAAAAATGAATGAATTAAAATTAATTTATTAACATTCTAATTTTGACCACTTGACTCTATGCAAAATTAATTTCAAAATTTAAAATTTTTGCATGTAGACGCATCACTCGTAAGGTAGACGGGTTTCAACTGTCGGATTCGTCGTTTGAAGCCGATTGATCAGAGTCAAAATAACGATGATTTACGTAGGGTTTTGGCTTAGGTTTTACATATTTTCTCGCACTTATGTTGAATTAATTAGAGAAAAAGGCTACTGTCACCCTTCTTTATGTTTTATTGCAGAAAACAGGTTTTGGGACTATTTTACATCAAATGGAGCTAGAATCGGGTCAATCGGATCAGCGACGCTCATCGACTAAGTCTCTGTTACGGTCCGTATTGACTGATACGGACCAGGCCTAGCACAGACCAGAAGATAGCGCTGGAAGCATTAAACCCTAACCGTCAAGGTCCTAATACGGACCGTATTGCCCAATACGGTCCGTATCCGAAGGCGTCTCTTGGGGAATAACTGCCGACAGCTGTTTCCAGATCAGTTTCTTAGCCTCTACTCAACCTCTACACGTCCCTCCACTCCTATATAAAGCCCCTGGGCAGAAGGAATAGTTATCTTTGTAATTAGGGTTAGATTTGATTAAAGTGAGAAGAGAGGAGTGCTTGTAACAATGCCGTTCCGCGGCTAAGTTCATTTTCTTAGGGTTAGGCAGTAAACCTTGTTACTCTTGATGTTTTGATATATATATTTCTGTTGTTTATGATCTCTTGTTGTTGAAACAAAATGCTTTTGTGATTTACTATCTCTTCATCTAACTTCAATGATCTAGTTTGAGTCCGTTAGGGTAGTGACAATACTTTAATGGCAAGAGAAACTATTTGTATGAATTAGCCTCGTTGAGATCTATTAGGTTTATGTGAAGAAAACCTTAGCGGGGAAACCATAAACCAGACCAACAAAACGCGTACCAAATTCCATCACTTGCGTAAAGTAAATCGCAGTGATCTGTGTAGTAATTTGGGGTATTTGAGAGATCAGACATTTGCGTAAGGTAAATCGCAGTGTCCTATGTAGAATCTCGGTGAAAGATCTGTCATTCTTGCGTAACATAAATCGCAGTGACCTATGTGGTGTCTTTCATTAAACAACAACAGGAAATCAGACGCAACAGGAATATATTGTCAAGGCGGATTGAGTGGCAATGGTGTGCCGAAACCCTAGGAATTCTCATCTCTATCTTTATTTTAATTACTTTTAATTGCTTCCTAATTTACATTGATCACAACAACATCTCTCAATTTACAGATTTCGTCTAGCCTTTCGAAAGATTGTGATTCGATCGCTCAAAGCATTGAACCAATATTCCCTGTGGATCGACCTCGAATATACTACTCGATAGGATTGTGCGCTTGCAGTCCGAACCGATAGCATTTACGAGTTTATAAATATTAAAAGAAACATTGCTCTCTTTTGAGTGATCAAGCTTTTTGGCGCCGTTGCCGGGGAATAACGGTTCATTGTGCAAGGCCTCGCGAGACGTTCTTGCTTTGACCATTGAATCCAATTAATTAGAAACGCCTAGATTTCTTTTTATTTTCTGTATTTTTATTTTTCTTTAATTTTCAATTTCGTTTTTTTTTTTTATTTTTCTTTTTATTTTCAGTTTTTAGTTTAATTTTCAGATTTTCTTTTCTTTTTAGGACACTGCACGCTGGCCGAATCATCCGTACGAAGATCCGAGAGGATTGCTAGTAGGAGAGGACAATTCGCTTCCACATCACCGATAAGAACCAATCATAGTTCTTCATCAAGTAATTCTGAAAGCGAAGAGGACTCAGATTCGATCAACATGAATATCCCACCGAACGAACCGATTAACAATGGAAGACAGAACAATGGTGATAATGAAGTTCACGATGCAGCAAGACCCAAACTTCTACGAGACTATTGCGTACCGCACGCGAATGATCCTAATTCTAGTATAAACCCGCCAACTGTTACGAACCGTAATTTTGAGATCAAACCTGCTCTCATAAATATGGTTTCGCAACAGTAATTTGGAGGATTTCCACATGAAGATCCACATCTTCATTTGTCAATTTTCCTAGGGATATGCGAGACGATAAAGATCAACGGAGTTACTGATGAAGCAATCAGGCTAAGGCTATTTCAATTCTCATTAAAAGATAAAGCAAGAGCATGGTTGTTTTCCTTACCGGCCAATTCCATTCAAACTTGGGACCAATTGTTTAATGTGTTTATTGCAAAATATTTTCCACCATCCAAAACTTCGAGGTTTAGAAATGCAATTACTAATTTTGAACAAAGGGATGGTGAAACATTGTGTGAGGCATGGGATAGATATAAGGATATGTTAAGGTGTTGTCCACATCATGGTCTAGAAAGATGGCTGATTGTCCAAACTTTTTATAATGGTCTAAACCCTACCGATAGGTTGTCTATTGATGCTTCTGCAGGAGGAGCAATCATGAACAAGGAACCTGACGAGGCTTACAACCTAATTGAAGAGATTGCTATCAACCAACACTACTGGATTCCTGAGCGAAAGAAACCAAGTCCAACACCTGGCATGCACCGAGTAGATGATATCTCCATGCTGAGCGCAAAGATTGATGCTTTGCAAATGGCACTCAACAAGCAAACCAAGCAGCGAACGGTAGCAGCAGTCAATGCCGCAACAACATGTGGCTATTGTGGAGGAGCGCATGAGATGACCGAATGTATGAATGTGACGGAAACTGAGGAAGAAATAGAGCAAGCAAACGCAATCGATAACAGCTTTCGACCTCAACCCGCCTACAATACATACCATCCGAACAACCAAAACCATCCAAATCTCTCATACGCAAACAATCAAAGGCCTGCTGCACCCCAACAGAACTATCAACCACAGCCCAATTATCAACCGAGATACAACAATCCTCAACCGAATTACCAACCGAGGCAATACAATCAACCACAGCAACCTGACATCACATCATTAATGGAGAGATTCCTAGAGAAGCAAGATAAGGCTAACGCCGAAATCACACAAAAGATCGAATCCTTAACAAACCGCAACAAAGACTTAGAAGACAATGTCTCTAAGATGGCAAAAGAACTCTCGAGTATTACACGCGGAAAAGGCAAATTTCCGGGCCAACCGGAAGAAAACCCGAGAGAGACTTGCAAATGCATAACATTAAGGAGCGGTACAGCTTACAAGGGACCTCCCATGCCCGATCAAACTTCCGATGAGATGCATGCAGAGCCATCGCATTCCGAAGAGTACGAGCCGCAACCACCGGAGCCGCCCGTACTCGAAACGCAGGCAGACCCTATTGAGGAGCAGAATGACACCGTAGGTGGAGACGAGCGACAACCCAAACCTGAATATATTGCACCACCACCCTACAAGCCACCTCTGCCATTCCCTCCAAGGCCGGCCAAGCATAAGATGGAGCCACAATTCGCGAGATTCATGGAGACACTCAAGCAGCTACAAGTCACAATCCCCTTCACTGAGGCAATCACAAGCATACTATCGTATGCTAAATTTCTGAAGGAGATTCTCTCAAATCGAAGTAGACTCCAAGAATTCTCAACAGTTCCGCTCAATCTGGAATGCAGTGCGCTCGTGCAAAGTAAATTACCAACAAAGTTGAAAGATCCGGGAAGCTTCTCGATACCATGCACTATTGGCACAACCGATTTTAAGAGAGCTTTATGTGATCTAGGGGCAAGTGTGAGTCTGATGCCTAAGGTAGTATTTGATAAATTGGAATGTGGAGACCTATCACCAACACGGATCTCATTGCAACTAGCTGACCGATCAATTCGATATCCTGAAGGAATGTTGCTTGATATCCCAATCAAAGTCGGTAAATTCTGGATACCAGCAGATTTTGTGGTAGTTGATATGGAAGAAGATGAGCAGATTCCGATCATCCTTGGAAGGCCATTCCTCGCCACATGTGGGGCAATGATTGATGTTAGGAATGGGAAGATTTCACTCAATGTTGGCGAGAACAAGATGATCTTCAACATGAATGAAACCAAAGTCCCACCTGACATAAATCTTGCTTACAATTTGGAAACAGTGGATGAGTATGGCAATGATGAATTGTGAATAGATGAATTTGAAGACATCGAAGAAACGATGCACGAAGCAGAAGTGGAAAGGTTGTTCATTGTACAAGATGACGGTCAGATCCATCCAACCTCCGTGACAACACAAAACGATGATCTGAACAAGAGCCCCAATATCGCAAACAACAGGAATTATTCTCTCTTAGCCCTTGCACTAATAAAAAACCTACGCGAAGAACTCGATGCAATTTCTCAAAGACTGGACGAGGTCGAAGTAGTGCTTGGTGTGAGCCTGGCATTCGACCCCGGACCTCAAACACCAACCGACTTCTTCGAGAAGGGCAATAATGACAAGACCACAGATGACGCTGAAGGCGAACCACCCGACAAGCAACCCACTTGCATTGACGGGAGGATACCTGGAAGAAACTGATGTGACACAAAGTCAAGCTAACGACTTAAAACAAGCGCTTCTTGGGAGGCAACCCAAGGCCACATTTATATTTTCGTATAATTATTTATTTTCAGTTTAATTAGGACTTAAACAAAGAAACAACTCATACACACCTTTTTCCTATGATCAGGTAAGAATACTGGAGGAAAGGCTTGATTAAAAGACATCTCGGAAGACGAAAAAATACTCTCTGGTACGACCTGTATTGGCTGATACGGACCTTACCAATGGATACGGGGGCAATAGAGTAAGAAGACAGGAAATAAGTGGTGAATACGGCCCGTATTGGCTGATACGGTCTGTATCCAAGGGAATTAAAACTTGGCGGTTATTGGGTTTGAGCATAACGGACTCAATACGTACCGTATTGGCTGATACGGTCCGTAATGAAGGCCAATCCGGGAGATACGAACCCGTTAAGAAGAGACGTTTGAAATCCCGCGCGAATCACATCTCATAACCGTTAATCAATCCCGTTTTAATCCCTAAACCTCTTCCTCTTTCCTAACCTCTACTCTCTTCCCCTCAATCTCTTCTCTTTCTCCCTCTTCCACTCTTGCCCGAAAATCAAACCTCCATTTTGCCGCCGATCTCCATCGCCGAACTCATCTCCACACACCATTGAAGCCGCCGCCGGCCTTCTTCTCCGCGCCTCAACCCCAATACGGACCGTACCGGGTCCGTATCCGACGGCCACTCGATCCAACTTCTCCAAATTCGGTTTTTCTAAACCCTATTTCAATTTCAAAATTTAAAAATCATTTTTGCATTTGTTTTGACTCAATCTCTGTTGCATTAATTTAGGTAATTAGGTTTTATTTCGCAAAAAACAAAATCACAAAAAAATTAGGCTTCTGTCAGTTTTCCCAATTTTTACCAGTATAATACGGTCCGAATAGTTTACCAGAACCAGCACTTAGTTTTTCCAGAAATACCTTTTAATACGGTCCGTATTATCAATACGGTCCGTAACTAGTCCAGTACTTGGTCGAATTCACCAACCAACCAGTCCGTAACCAGACCGTATTGCCCAATACGGTCCGTAACAGAGACATTTTATTTTTACAAATGGCCCCAAAAATGAAAAATATTTTAGGGGCAGTTACAAGGAGTGCTAAGAAAGCCCTCGGAAGTGCCGGCCCGAGCAATTCACCGCAGAGCTCCTCTAGCCGATCCTCCCGGTCCTCCGGTTCGCAACCACAATCCTCCAACCATTCATCCTCTCAATCCGACACTCAACACTCAAACAGAGACACATCAGTCTCCTATGAGGAGTATGCCTCGGAAGAATTCAACCCTCAGGATTTCGGTCTCGAGGAAGAAGACTCCGATGAATCAATGGAGGAGGTCCAGCCAACCGAGTACCAACCCGTCTTCTCACACACACAATTCCAACAAGCCTACGAGAAGATGACAACAAGGGAGGTCATTTACCACAAATCCATCAACACATAAACACTCGAGCGACTAGGCCTCCTTGCGCAAACCGAACAACTCGCAAACCGCATCCACATCTGGCAATTCCTAAACCTAATCAAAGGAGTAAAAATTTACAAGGTACTCACAAGGGAGTTCCTTGCGACCTACAGATACAACGAGGACTCCATCACTTTCCAGATGATGAACGAGCATTACACAGTCTCCATGGATGATTTTTGCGCCATCTTTAACCTCACCAACGATGGCACTACTGGTTCTCCTGACTGCCGAGAGTTCTGGTACAGCATCACTGAAGACAACCAAAACTCAACTCGACCGGCGAGCAGAATCATCCATCCCCAAGTCCGCCTCTTGCAAGTCATCCTCGCCAATTCCATTTTCGCAAGAGGTGAGAGTTCATCCAAGGTAACACTACCCGAACTCTACCTCCTCAAATGCATGATCGAGCCAACACCGGTGCGACCTTACCTCGGCCATCTCCTTTGCAAACAAATCCGTGAGGTTGCCCTTCCCAAGAAAGAGAAAGGCAAGATTTCCATCGGATTCGTGGCCACAATCTTGGCCAATCACCTCACTTTGCCGATTGATCATCTCAAAGAGGCAAGCGGGCTCACACAAATTGACATACCATGCCTCCAAGCCATGAAAATTGTCACCGGCCACTACCCGGGCCCCTACTTCTATAAATCACCGAAGGGAACCCTCCAATTCCCTTTCTGACATCTCAATCTCCGTAGTAGGGCCTCCTGGAAGATGGCACAACCCGCGAGCCCAACCTATGAGCCACCTCAGGATTACATTGATGTAATCGAAAGCCAAGCCGCAGTGCAAAATCAGGCTAATATTGATCGGCAGCAGAAAGAAGAGGAGGAGCCCCCTTTTTATGCATATAGGGAGGCAGGCACATCGGCAGCTAGAGCCGGATCCTCAGGGGCGGCACCATCTGATGCCCCTACAGATGATTATGATCAGTTCATCCAAATGGTAAATTGGATGAACTCGAACCTCAACGCGCTCACCTTGACAACAAATGAGACTACTCGGCAGATGGAGCAAAACATCTCGACAATTCACCAAGAGGTTGGTGAAATCAGAAATAGCATGGAGGAGATCCGGAGGAGTGTCGACGAGAGCAGGCGCGAGACTCAGCAGACGCGCTACATGGCACAGCAGTATTACCAGCATGCTCTCGCCACCGGATTCGAGTATCAGCCACCACCATACGGACTCTTCGACCCGTCATTTTACGAGGAGATCCAGCGACCACCACCACCTCCACCACCTCAGGATTGAGGTGCAGTGAGTTGTATCTTTTCCCGGTCTTTTTACTTTATTACTTCCTTTATTTTTATCTCTCGAGCATTGGGGACAATGCTCAATTTTATTCGGGGGGTAGGAGGTAAATTGACCATGTATCTTTAAAAAAAATTCGCAATTTTAAAAATTCTTAGATGCTAGTAGTTTTACTCAATTTTTGACTAGGGTTTAAGGCTTTACCGAAAATCCTAGAATGATTAGATTGAGCTTTTTAGCTAGCTTGCATTTTTATTTTTTCTTAGGAGTAGGTTAATCAAATAGGAATTGTTTTGAATTGAATTAGACTAGGGTTTAGACAATTGGCCATGATACCAAAAATTCGGAATTTTTAAAATTATTGGTGATCTCAAAGTGAACAATTAATTGCTAACCATGAGAGTTGATCAAAAATCGCAAACCCTAGAATTTTTATTTATTGAGTAATTTATTTTTTGCAAAGTCTTTTAAATTTGATAGTGTTTTAGAATACCCATTTATTATAGATAGACCCCTAGCGAAACTATGCAATAATTCCTTGTATGAATGAATACTTGGAATTGTGTGTAATCATGGTGCTTGTGACACAAAAATATTTTATTTTATCTTTTCAGAAAAATAGAAAAACACAAAAAAATCAAAAATGAGAAAAATCCAAAAAAATAGAAAAATCAAGAAAAAAAAAATAGAATAAAAGATGGAGGATAAAAAGAGTACGGGTGCCTACGCAAGACTGGTTACCAATAGGCTCGAGAAAACCTCCCAAATTTAAATTTTTGTGCATATTTAATTTTTCAAAAAATAGTCACAAGTACCAACACACTTAGTTGTCATACTTTGCTCCAATCAATTGGGAAGGAAAATCAAAATTTATATCATTAGAATTTCTATTGATTGGAAGGGATCCATTTATAATCGAAGGGGAAATTAACACTCTCGAATTTAAGGATATTTGTGAAATAAATTGTTCAATGATAATTTTTCTAGGGTAAGCATAATGAGGTCAATCATGGGGTGAATAAATTGTTCAAGGGAGAGATCATGAATATTTTAGAGTTCTAAATTTTTATTGTCATATCAATTGTACCAAACCTAAGCCCTAATTTAATTTTTAAACAAGTCCTTGAGATTGTATGGTTTAACCTAGACCGGATCTTTGACCAGCTGGGATGTCGTTGCTTGAGGACAAGCAACAATTCAAGTTGGGAGGCGTGATCAGAGTCAAAATAACGATGATTTACGTAGGGTTTTGGCTTAGGTTTTACATATTTTCTCACACTTATGTTTAATTAATTAGAGAAAAAGGCTACTGTCACCCTTCTTTATGTTTTATTGTAGAAAACAGGTTTTGGGACTATTTTACATCAAATGGAGCTAGAATCGGGTCAATCGGATCAGCGATGCTTATCGACTAAGTCTCTGTTACGGTCCGTATTGCCTGATACGGACCAGGCCTAGCACAGACCAGAAGATAGCGCTGGAAGCATTAAACCCTAACCGTCGAGGTCCTAATACGGACCGTATTGCCCAATACGGTCCGTATCCGAAGGCGTCTCTTGGGGAATAACTGCCGACAGCTGTTTCCAGATCAGTTTCTTAGCCCCTACTCAACCTCTACACGTCCCTCCACTCCTATATAAAGCCCCTGGGCAGAAGGAATAGTTATCTTTGTAATTAGGGTTAGATTTGATTAAAGTGAGAAGAGAGGAGTGCTTGTAACGATGCCGTTCCGCGGCTAAGTTCCTTTTCTTAGGGCTAGGCAGTAAACCTTGTTACTCTTGATGTTTTGATATATATATTTCTGTTGTTTATGATCTCTTGTTGTTGAAACAAAATGCTTTTGTGATTTACTATCTCTTCATCTAATTTCAATGATCTAGTTTGAGTCCGTTAGGGTAGTGACAGTACTTTAATGGCAAGAGAAACTATTTGTATGAATTAGCCTCGTTGAGATCTATTAGGTTTATGTGAAGAAAACCTTAGCGGGGAAACCATAAACCAGACCAACAAAACGCGTACCAAATTCCATCACTTGCGTAAAGTAAATCACAGTGATCTGTGTAGTAATTTGGGTTATTTGAGAGATCAGACATTTACGTAAGGTAAATTACAGTGTCCTATGTAGAATCTCGGTGAAAGATCTGTCATTCTTGCGTAACATAAATCGCAGTGACCTATGTGGTGTTTTTATTAAACAACAACAGGAAATCAGACGCAACAGGAATATATTGTCAAGGCGGATTGAGTGGCAATGGTGTGCCGAAACCCTAGGAATTCTCATCTCTATCTTTATTTTAATTACTTTTAATTGCTTCCTAATTTACATTGATCACAACAACATCTCTCAATTTACAGATTTCATCTAGCCTTTCGAAAGATTGTGATTCGATCGCTCAAAGCATTGAACCAATATTCCCTGTGGATCGACCTCGAATATACTACTCGATAGGATTGTGCGCTTGCAGTCCGAACCGATAGCATTTACGAGTTTATAAATATTAAAAGAAACATTGCTCTCTTTTGAGTGATCACCGATCCGATGAGTTTTGGACTTGAGTTCACCAAGGGCTTGGTGAACTCGAGAGCACCCTAGTTCTACTCCTATATATATATATATATATATATATATATATATATATATATATATATATATATATATATATATATAGAGTGATGCTACCATGCTTTGGGAAGTAAAGAGGATGTTTTAATTCCCGCTCATATCTTCATTTTTAATGTTCAAATAGTCGATCCGAACTTCTCAACACGATCTTCATATTGAAATGTGCTTGGAGACCAAATTTTATATTTTTTGGAAATTTTTTACTATTTTTTTGAATTTTTGAAAATCAGTGTTTTTCTGAATTTTTTATTATTTTTTATATTAATGAAAAGTTGTGATTTTCAAAAATTCTAAAAAAATAGTAAAAAAATTTCAAAAAATATAAAATTTGGTCTCCAAGCACATTTCAATATGAAGATCGTGTTGAGAAGTTCGGATCGACTATTTGAACTTTAAAAATGAAGATATGAGCGGGAATTAAAACACCCTCTTTAATTCCCAAAGCATGATAGCCTATCTATATATATATATATATATATATATATATATATATATATATACAGAGAGAGAGAGATCAGAGATAGGCTATTATGCTTTGGGAATTAAAGATGGTGTTTTAATTCCCGCTCATATCTCTATTTTTAAAGTTTAAATAATCGATCCGAACTGCTCAACATGATCTTCATATTGAAATGTGCTTGGAGACCAAATTTTATATTTTTTGGAAATTTTTTACTGTTTTTTTAGAATTTTTGAAAATCACAACTTTTCATTAATAAAAATTCTAAAAAACACTGATTTTCAAAAATTCTAAAAAAATAGCAAAAAATTTCCAAAAAATATAAAATTTGGTCTCCAAGCACATTTCAATATGAAGATCGTATTGAGTAGTTCGGATCGACTATTTGAACTTTAAAAATGGAGATATAAGCGGGAATTAAAACATCATCTTTACTTCTCAAAGCATGATAGCATCACTCTATAAATATATATATGTTGCGTAAAACTTTATTAATAATTTCTTATCAATTCACGTCCCGTTTCAAGTAATACAATTAATCATGAAACTGGCAAAAATTTTCAAGCACTATATTAAATATTTATTTTCTAATTTGAAATCGTCATTTATTTGCATATAATTAAATTTTTTTGTACTAATTATGAAAGATACACCAATATATTGTAGATAATTCTTGGAAAATGTATTTACATACGCGTTGCACGTGTTTGTTTTAAATTGCGGTTTTGAATTTTATTTGGAATTTTCAAATAATGCTAATTTCTTATTTAGAAACAACAGAGGTGAAAATATTTTTTAAAATATTTTACCCCTAGGCTTCTATAATTATTTAAAACAAAAAACAAAATAACCTTGATTAGCCTGCAGGGGTGGCTCCACCCCTATAATTTCATAATTTAAATTCTATATATTGAATTTTAGTTGAATTGTTTTTTTTATTTTCTATAGAATTTTGACTTGTAATCTAGTGTGGTCAGAGTTCTATTTTGTAAGTGTTGAGAATTGAGTTCAAATCTCATCACTTACTATAGAATAAGATGACAGCTTTTCATAAAAAAGTATTTTAGAAAGAAAAAAAAAAGTAGAGTGCAAATGTTTTCATTTTGTATTTCTTGTATACCTTCATTTTTAAACTTTAACAATTTTAAATTTTAATGTTAAATATTAAAATAAAATCGTTGAGATATGATCTATATCATATTCTATGTACATATAAAAAATATGACATTTTAATTTTATTTGATTGTTATTAGAAGTTTACAAAAGTACACTGATATAGGTAATTTTTTAAAATTGATCTTTCAACTTATTAGCTTATAACTTTATATAAACATAAAACCAAAAAATGATAATTTTTTATGTACATATAGAGCAAATAATATAGACCACGCCTAACAAATCTATTTTTGTTATAAATATATTAAGTTATGGATGTTCATTTAATTGCATCAAAACTTCTCATTAATGAAGTATGTTTTATCTCCCTCATTTATCAATTGAATTAAATTAGATGGCTTGTTATTTACATTTTCTATCTAGATAGAGGATTGTAAGTTTTTATTGTACACAATAGAAAAACATATGAATAAGAAATAACCATCTTTATACATTCTCAATATCTTGTCTATTTGTCTTTTTCTTTATTTTATAACACGTTATCAGCACGAGTTGCTCGGAAGAAGTTGCAAAGTTATTTTGTAAGTAATTTATATGATTGATCATTATATCTTTCATTAATTTAAATTTCATTTAAATTTTTGATTATATTTGTTTTAGTTTATAAGAATCATTCCTTGAAGTGAATGATAGAATAATAACCTGAAGTTATTATCAAAAATAAAAGTTTATCAAGAATCCGAAGTTCTTATTACCCGAAGAGAATAAAAGAATAATAACCTGAAGTTATTATTATTATTTAGAACCTGAAGTTCTATTTGAAATTTTAATATAAAATTAATATAATAACCAGCAGTTATTATAGGCCACTGGATGAATAATAACCTGAAGTTATTCCCAATTAAAACCTGAAGTTTTATTAGAAACTTTCATATAAAATTAATATAATAACCAGAAGTTATTATAGGTCATTGTATGAAAATATAACCGGAAGTTATTTCAAATTAAATTTTACAATTGCGCAGCCAAGCAATTTAATAACCAGAAGTTATTAAATAAATATTTTATTATAACCTGAAGTTATATAATATTAACCTGAAGTTATTAATACATTTAAATTTATTTATTTATTTATGCAATTTACATATTCTTTTATTTATATTTATTTATCTCCCTTTTCATAACCTGAAGTTATGATATTAATAACCTGAAGTTATATAACCTGAAGTTATATAACCTGAAGTTATGGCATTCATAACATGAAATTATACAACCTGAAGTTGTGGCATTAATAACCTGAAGTTAATACGTATCTATTTTGTAGTACATATGGAAAATCTTACAAAGCTTGAATTTGCTGCTCTTGAAATTTCGGGCAAAAATTATCTCCCATGGACTCTTGATGCAGAGATCCACCTCACCGCAAAAGAATTGGAAAAAAACTATTAAAGAAGCAAATGAGGCCTCCCCGCAGGAGCGCGCTAAAGCTATGATTTTCCTTCGTCACCATCTCCATGAGGATTTGAAAACTGAATATTTAACGGTTAAAGACCCGTTAGAACTCTGGAAGAGTTTAAAGGACAGATATGACCATCAAAAATTTGTTCTCTTACCAAAAGCTCGTTACGATTGGATTCATTTGAGATTACAGGATTTTAAATCCGTTGGTGAGTATAATTCCGCAATGTTTCGGATAACTTCCGAACTTAAACTATGTGGTGAAACGATAACAGAAGAAGACATGTTGGAGAAAACATTCTCCACATTTCATGCCTCGAATTTGCTCCTGCAGCAGCAATATCGAGAGCGGAGTTTCAAGAAGTACTCCGAGTTAATATCATGTCTTCTCGTTGCGGAACAAAATAACGAGCTTCTAATGAAGAATCACCAAGCACGACCCACCGGTGCAAGTCCATTCCCTGAAGCGAATGCGACTTCATCTAAGAAAGGACGTGGTCGCGGTCGCAGCAATTTCCGCGGATGTGGTCGTGGACATGGTCGCAACAATGTTTGGCGACGTGATGGTCAATACAACAAACCAAAGGATAATAATGCGGTGAAAAATAAGAAAGTTACACATCCTGAAGATGTTTGTTACAGATGTGAGATTGCAAATCATTGGTCGCATACATGTCGTACGTCCAAGCATCTAGTGAAACTTTACCAAGCCTCACTCAAGAAAAAGGGGAAAAATGTAGAAAGTAACTTTTCTGAAAATGATCCCGAAAATGAATGCCATATAGATACACATCTGGATGTATCAGATTTCTTCCAGAATGTGGATGAAGAGATAAACATTTTTACTAAGGGAGAAAATAAAATGTAGAAGTTTATGTTTATGTTTAATAAAAGATTTAGTTTACATTTTAATTTTTATATAAACAAATCTAATGAATAAAAGTAGTTTATTTTTATTCTTGCATTCTTTTATTTTAAGGAAAATGGCTGACGCAGTGATAAGTAAAGAAGATCCATGTCTGGTAGACAGTGGAACAACTAATACCATATTGAAAGGTAAGAAATACTTTTCACAATTGCATCTTGGTGAGACTAATATCCACACTATATCTGGCACAACTAATTTAATTGAAGGCTCCGGAAGAGCTTGTATTTTGTTACCTGAAGGAACAAAATTAATAATAGATGATGCATTATATTCAAGTAGATCCAGAAGAAATCTACTAAGTTTTAAAGATATTCGAAAGAATGGTTATCATATTGAAACTATGAATGAGAGAAATTGCGAATATCTTCATATCACATCTATTAAAAAAAGGCCAGAAAATTATAATGGAAAAGATGCAAGCATTGTCTTCTGGACTATATGGTACTTATATAAGTACAATAGAATCGAATATGGTTACTAACCAGAAGTTAGTTGATCCAAAATTATTTACACTGTGGCATGAAAGATTGGGTCATCCAGGAAGTATAATGATGAGGAGAATAATTGAAAGTGCAAATGGGCATCCCCTAAAGGACCTGAAGATCTTATTATCAAAAAAATTGACATGCGAAACATGCTCTTTTGGAGAACTAATTACTAGACTATCTCTAAATAAAGTTGGATCTGAAGCTCCTTCATTTTTAGAACGAATTCAAGAAGATATATACGAGCCTATTACGTCACCATGTGAATCATTTAGATATTTTATGATATTAATTGATGCATCAACACGTTGGTCACATGTGTGTTTGTTAGCAACAAGAAATGTTGCATTTGCTAGACTATTAGTACAAATTATCCAATTAAGAGCCAAATTTCCAGATTATCAAATTAAAAATATCCGGCTTGATAATGCATGAGAATTTACATCTCAAGCTTTTAATGATTATTGCATGTCTATTGGAATTACGGTAAAACATCCAGTGGCCCATGTTCATACACAAAACGATCTAGCAGAATCGTTGATTAAAAGGTTGCAATTAATTGCTAGACCTTTACTTATGAAATCTAGTTTACCGTCTTCTGCATGGGGACATGCCATATTACATGCTGCTGCACTAATTAGGTTAAGGCCAACTGCAGATCATAAGTATTCCCCGTTACAATTGGTCTCCGGAAGAGAACTAAATTTGTCTCATCTAAAGGTATTTGGTTGTGCAATATATGTTCAAATTTCTCCTCTACAACGCACAAAAATGGGACCTCAAAGAAGGTTGAGAATTTATATTGGTTTTAACTCTCCTTCTATTATTAAATATTTAGAACCATTAACAGGAGATGTTTTTACAGCAAGATTTGCTGATTGTCATTTTAATGAATCAATATTTCCAAATTTAGGGGAAGAAAAACAAAAATTGGATAAACAAGTGACTTGGAATTCATCGTTATCTTATCTTGACCCCCGAAGTGGTCAATGTGAACTTGAAGTTCAAAAGATTATAAATTTGCAAAGAATTGCAAATGAATTGCCTGATGCATTCACAGATACAAATAGAGTCACTAAATCGCATATTCCAGCTATAAACGCACCTGCTCGAATTGATATTACAAAAATATCTAATGAATCTAATGTGCGTAGAAAACGTGGAAGACCACTTGGTTCTAAGGATGTAAATCCACGTAAAAGGAAAGAGCAGAATAAAACAGTTGGTCCAACCCCAGAAGAGGTTGATGGTAGAACTCCTGAAGAAGTCAATCAAATCCCAGAAGAGGTTGGTAGTAGAACTCTTGAAGAAGTAAATAAAATTTCAGAAGAGATTAATGGTAAAACTCCTGAAGAAGTTGATAAAACCCTAGAAGAGGTTGATCAAGTTCCAGAAGAAACATATATTAATGAAATCTTTGCATTCGCTATAGCAAGCGATGTTATAAATGAAGAAGACAATGTGCCAAAAACTCTGGAAGAGTGTAGATATAGAAATGATTGGCCTAAATGGAAAGATGCCGTACAAGCTGAATTAAGTTCATTAGAAAAACGGCAAGTATTTGGACCTGTAGTCCAAACGCCCAAAGATGTTAACCTTGTAGGTTACAAATGGGTATTTGTTATAAAAAGAAATGAGAAAAATGAGATTGTGAGATATAAAGCAAGGCTAGTGGCGCAAGGCTTTACACAAATACCTGGAGTCTATTATGAAGAGACGTATTCACCTGTAGTGGATGCGATAACTCTCAGGTTTCTAATAAGTCTCACAGTCACAGAAAATCTAAAAAATGCAACTTATGGATGTCGTAACAGCATATTTATATGGTTCACTTGAAACTGACATATACATGAAAATCCCTGAATGATTGAAAATGCCTGAAGCATATAAGTCAAAACCTAGAGATATGTACTCTATAAAATTAAGAAGATGTTTATACGGACTAAAAAAATCAGGTCGAATGTGGTACAATCGACTGAGTGAGTACCTTCTAAAAGAAGGATATAAAAATAATATAATTAGTCCGTGTGTTTTCATTAAAAGATCAAATCTAGGTTTTATAATCATTGGAGTGTATGTTGATGATTTAAACATTATTGGATCTCCTGAAGAGATTGAGAATACTGCAAAATTGTTGAGAAATGAGTTTGAAATGAAAGACCTTGGTGTAACTAAATTTTGTCTCGGCCTGCAGATCGAGCATCTAAATAATGGAATATTTATCCATCAATCAAATTATGTTGAAAAGGTACTAAAGAGGTTCAATATGGATAAAGCTCATCCTTTGAGCACACCAATGGTCGTACGATCGCTAAATGCAGAAAATGATCCTTTTCACCCGCAAGAAAATAATGAAAAAGTGGTTGGTCCTGAAGTACCATACTTAAGTGCAATCGGGGCATTATTATATCTTGCAAATAATACAAGACCCGATATCGCATTTGCAGTAAATGTGTTAGCAAGGTATAGTTCCTGTTACATTCTAATCCTTGAATAAATAAAAATATGCAAAAAGGGCCTAGTTGTGAAGATTTTTAAGTTATGCAATATTTAAAACTTGGAGGGCTTATGTGCAAAAATTCCATATATTAAAGATGACAACCTTCTTCTTCACTTAATCATTCCATTTACACATATAATTTTCGTGAGGGGCTAGGTTTTGGCCGAACCAAAGAGAGAAAGAGAGAGAGAGTGAAATCGAACGTGAAATCTGATCAGAATTGTCGGAAAATCGGAGATTCGAGCTAATTAGACGATCGTGCTCAACTCTAGAGCTTCAATTTGGTATATTCTTCCTTCTTTGTAATCTTTTGGAAAACCCTAATTTGTTTGATTTGTGGTATTTCTTTGAGAATCTGATTTAAAGTTCGATTGATTCGATATAACTCGATAATCGGTTTGATTTGTATTGAATCGAATGGTTTTGGTTGTGAAATGGGAAATGGAATTAGGATTTTGGTAAAATGATGGGATTTGGGGAAATTACTAAATTTTCAGGTGTTATGCACCATTTGGATCTGAATAGATCAAGTTATAATCGTTTGAATATCTTGATTCGTGTTATTCGATTGAATCATCCGTTTGAGTTGAATTTTGGAATTAGGGTTTTGTACCAATTTGATACCAATTGAATGCATGGTTTAATTGTTGATTCTCGATAACATAGTCGTGAATTATACCTTCTGAACCAAGAACAAGTAACAAGGGTTAACCGTATCGAAACCCGATCGAAACGAGTCAAATTGAACATGAAAAACCAGCCTCTGTGTGCTTTATTGCGGGCCGAAACCCCAGCCATTGCGGGCCGCAAGAGAACAATGACTTAACCAAAATTTCAGGCTGTACTGTGTTGTGGTTGCGGGCCGCAACAAGGCCATTACGAGCCGCAATGAAGTTGGCAGAAAAACCAACTCTCTGGAAGGTTTGTCTGCGGGCCGCAACAGGGCCATTACGGGCCGCAATACCTACCCAGAAATTCTGAAAATGTGTATTTTGTGTTGTCTAAACCTAATTGGTTGAACCATGACCTAAACCTATACCATTAGGACCCGAATACGAACACTAAACCGTGTTTACCTAATTTAACTCGGTTTAACCTATGGGATACCGATCGAATGTTTTAATCGAATCTAAACGAATAAATAGGTGGTAAACCTACGAGGCATCGGATCTCGGGAGTATTCGAGACGCCTGAGCCTTAGACGAGTGCACTATATACTCAGGTGCGGGGTTTCTGGACTTGTTTGATAGTTTATATTCAGAATTAAACTGTGTTTCTATTGACATGTTGATTATTGGTTGAATTGCATTATCGGATTGTGTTGCATATGCATTGCATTGCCCTAATTAATTGAAACTCGGATTGTTTATCTGATTGATCTGCATGCTGGTATGGTTGTTATTTGTGTATTGATCTGAATGATCTAATTTGGAATTGAAAGTCACCGTGATTTATATCACCATCGGTTGGTGGATATGGTATTACCGTCCCCCATCGTGGCGACGACACCCAGGGGGTGTGTTCGGATTTGTCAAAGTCTATGCATGGACTTTGACGACCCAGTATTCTAAAGCTTTAGATCGTCTGGCCCTCAGCAGTTCCCAGTACCGGTTGGGACGAGGGGTAAGTGACTCTGTATTATGAATTTGGTTATATGTGACTTGTGTATCGGAGGCATTACCCAGGGGGTGAATGCGTTTGGATGATCGATTGGTTTTATATGGATTTTCCGGATAGGAAATGGAACCAGACTTCTAATTAAACGGTTAAGCCTGTACTACCAGATATTCTGAGTTCGAGTTAAACCAAATATTGTGTGATTGAATTTCGGTTTGGCAAATCCTGAGTTGATTTCATTTGGCTATTTGATGTCGGGTTTTATGTGTGCATGTTTATATATATTATTATAAACTGATCTGAACTTTATTTGTGCTTTATTTTTGAATATAATCTTTGATTGCAAGTCCAGGAGCGAAACGTGGCAAATTTATCGCACTGAGAATTTATTTCTCACCCCCTCTTTGGGTTATCTTTTCAGGTTCCGGGTCAGCAGATCCGAGAGAGACACGAGGTCGGTAGGCCTGGTTATTCCGCTGCTTAGACTGTCTGGTATGGGGACATTAGAGATTATGTATATAGTTATGTTTTGGTGATGTACATATATAGTCTCTATGTCATTTTGTGATACGTATCCATCGAGATACGGGGTTGTATGATATTACCTGACCAGCCGGGAGTTATGTTATTTGTTTGTTTGGTTGTTTGTTTATGTTTTAGTTCTTATTATATCGTAATTGCCTAGTAGGCATACGGGCAACCGTATGTCTACGGCAGGAGAGCACCTGTCGCGCCTCGTTGGGCCGCGGGGTGTGACAGGTCTCCTTTGGTGGTATCAGAGCATGGTTTAGAACCTGAACCAGACTTGTTTGGATACGAGAGTGGTATGCGTATTAATTGGGGCTGGCACGACTATACGAATTTCGTATGATAAATAAGGAATATAGAATGTTATAAACTAACTTTGTTTATTCAGAAAATGGAAACACGCCGAGGTAGAGGCAGACCTCGGAGGAATCCTGAACCTAATCCGGAACCAATTATTGAGCCAGTTGTGGATCAGGCTGGGGCTGGTCCAGCTGGTGCTGGAGGTGCTGGAGGGGCTGATGTCGCTGGAGGAGCTGGTAGAGACCGGGACTTGGATGACCGGTTGATTGCGGCCTATGAGAGAGGTCGTCAAGCACAGATGCGGGATGTCGCACCAGTGGTTCACGGTGGGGCACCCGAAGATTTCCGAAGGTTATATGATGCATTTCTGCACTTGAATCCGCCGCGTTATGATGGAACCGGCGGGTATGCGGTAGCTGAAGAATGGCTAGCTCAGATCAATGCAAAGCTGAATTTATGCCGTGCCCCCGATGAAAACAAAGTGGAGTTAGTTGAGCAACAGATGGAAAGTGACGCTAGATTCTGGTGGGACGGGGCCCGACGTAATTTTGAAGGGGAGGAAGCGAGGATTCCTTGGGAATGGTTCGAACAGCAGTTTAATAGGCGGTTTCTGAGTAATTTGCAGCGTGAAGCACTGCGGAGAAAATTTCTGGAGTTGAGACAAGATGGGCGTCCGGTGGTGGAGTACAATAGTGAATTTCTGGCCTTATCGCGCTATGCTACGGATGTGAGGAATGATGCGGAAAGGTATAACAGGCAGTACTTGGATGGGTTGGATGGACATATCTCGATGATCGTGGATACTCCAATGGCGAGGGAGTTACAAGCAATGATGGATCACGCCGAACAGGTTGAAATGCATGGTAAGAGGAGAAAGACGCAAGTGACAGAAAGGAATGTGAAACAGCGAGAAGATCAGAGTAGGCAAGTGTCAAAGTCGAGGGGAGGATCATCATATACTAGACCCCCTCGGTCGAATATGGCACCGAGACCCCCGTTCAGACAGACCTCTATGCCGGGTTTTAAACCGGCGATGCCTTCGCAATGGTGCCGATCATGCAACCAAGCACATGATGAGGTTGAGTGTAGGCGCAAGGCTAGCGCTTGTTTCGTGTGTGGTAGCGCGGGACATTGGGCGAGGGAATGCCCGAATTCACTTATGAGGATGCAAGGCGCTAGTAGCGCGGGAGGGTCAGCTAGCGTTGGGCGTGGCGCGCCGACGGGGCGCGGACGTGGCACACTTCAAGCTAGCGGGGCTAACGCTAGCAGGGCTAGCAGCATTGGTAGTACCGGCAGGGCGGCGGCGCATGCACTTAACATCGCTGGAAATTCGCGCAATGCTGCAACAGCACAGGGACGTGGCCAGACTGACGTCATGACAGGTTTACTCTCTATATCTGATCATGATGCGTATTGTTTGATTGATACGGGGTGTAGTCATTCGGTTGTGTCGAGGTTGTTCGTGGAAAGGTGTAGTTGGCCAATTGAAACGAGTCACCAAGTTTTAAACGTCCAAACCCCATTTGGATCAACTGATCGAGAAATTACTATATGCCGAAACCGAAAGATTAAAGTAGACGGAAGGGAATTCGAGGCTGATTTGTTAGTTATGGATATTGTGGGATATGATGTATTGTTGGGAATGGATTGGTTGACGAGGCACGCGGCAACTATTGATTGTCCGCATCGACGGATTCATTTTGCGAATTCAAGAGGTATGTCGTGTGTTTTGAAATGTAGAGAACTTGGGGAACTAACACCGTGTGTTTCTGCTGTAGAAGTGAAACATTTATTAGAAACAGGGTGTACAGCTTATCTGGTGGCCGTGGTGTATGCGGCTGCGGCAGTTCCAGAGATCAGCACTATACCGGTGGTTTCAGAATTTGTAGATGTATTTCCGGAAGAGATTGTGGGGTTGCCACCTGAGCGAGAAGTGGAGTTCGGTATCGAACTGGTACCGGGCACAACACCGATTTCAAAGGCGCCGTATCGAATGGCACCGGCAGAACTGAAAGAACTTAAAGCGCAGTTGGAAGACATGTTGGAGAGTGGATTTATCAGACCCAGCACATCGCCGTGGGGTGCGCCAGTGCTGTTTGTCAAAAAGAAAGATGGAACATTGCGGTTATGCATTGATTACCGCGAGCTGAATAAGGTAACCGTGAAAAATAAGTATCCGTTACCTCGGATTGATGATCTGTTTGATCAGTTGCAGGGATCTTCGGTATATTCAAAGATTGATCTGAGAACAGGGTATCACCAGTTGAGGATTCGGCCAAGCGACGTGGACAAAACAGCATTCCGTACAAGGTACGGGCATTATGAATACCTTGTTATGCCATTTGGACTGACGAATGCACCGGCAGCGTTCATGGATATGATGCACCGTGTGTTTCACGATCTATTGGATTCGACAGTTGTGGTTTTCATTGATGATATATTGGTGTATTCGCACTCCCGAGAAGAACATGAGGTACATCTTAGAATTGTTTTGCAAAGATTACGCGAACATCAGCTATTCGCAAAGTTTTCGAAATGTGAGTTTTGGTTGAATGAAATTACTTTTCTGGGGCATGTTGTTTCGGGACAAGGGTTAGCGGTGGATCCTGAAAAGATTCGGGCTGTTACTGAATGGAAGAGACCGAAGACAGTTACTGAAATTCGCAGCTTCCTGGGGTTAGCCGGGTACTACAGGAGATTTGTACTCGGGTTTTCGCGGTTAGCTGCGCCACTTACAAAATTGTTGCATAAAGGCGTGAAATTTGATTGGGGTACCGCGCAAGATAAAAGTTTTGAGGAATTAAAGAGTCGGCTGGTATCCGCGCCGATTCTTGCTATGCCGACTGCTGATAAAGAGTATACGGTTTACACCGATGCATCTCGATCAGGGTTGGGTTGCGTATTGATGCAAGATGATCATGTAATTGCCTATGCATCTCGGCAATTGCGACCGCACGAGCAAAACTACCCGACTCATGACTTGGAGTTAGCGGCGGTGATATTTGCGCTGAAGATTTGGCGGCATTATCTGTATGGCGTGAGATGCTGTATATTTACCGATCATCAAAGTTTGAAATACATATTCACGCAAAAAGAATTGAATTTGAGGCAAAGAAGGTGGTTGGAGTTGATGAAAGACTACGATTTGGATATCCAGTATCACGCGGGAAAAGCGAACAGTGTAGCAGATGCGTTAAGCAGAAAGAGTCAGGCAAACCTGGCGTCGGTAATTACAAGTGAAGCACATCTTCTTGAGGAAATGCGTAGATTGGAAATTCATGTTGGCGCATCACGCGAATTAGCGTTGGAAGTTGTATCTAAATGTAATCGAAGTGAGGTGGGAACTAGCGCAACTGCAATCGCGTCGGTTGTGTTAGCAGCGGTTGAGATCCGATCGGAATTACACGAACAGATTCGTGCAGCGCAACAGGATGATCCAAGATGTCAGAAATTTAAACTGCACTACGAGTCAAATGCTGATTCCCCATTTAAAGTTCAAGGAGATGACATTTTGCGGTTCCACGACCGCATTTGTGTACCAAATAAATCTGAACTGAAAGATCTGGTTTTATCGGAGGCGCACGACTCGGGTTACGCTATTCATCCGGGGGAAGTAAAAATGTACCAAGATTTGAAGAAATATTTCTGGTGGCCGAAAATGAAGCGAGACGTGCAAAGGTATGTAGAAAAATGTCAGATATGTCAGCAAGTTAAAGCAGATCGACGGAGAAAAGCAGGATTACTAAGACCGCTGGAAATACCTACGAGGAAATTTGAGTCGATCACAATGGATTTTGTATCCGGATTTCCGAGAACCGTTGGTAGATATAACACTATTTGGGTGATTGTGGACCGGCTGACGAAAATAGCTCATTTCATTCCGCTTCGAATTGAGACATCGGGGCAAGAATTAGCTGACTTATTCTTGAAATATCAATTCAAATACCACGGTTGCTCACGCAATATTATTTCGGACCGAGATCCTCGGTTCACTTCTCATTTCTGGGAGAGCTTTCAAGAGACAATGGGTACTAAGCTGAGATTCAGTACAGCGCATCATCCTCAGACAGACGGTCAGTCCGAGCGCATTATCCAAACATTGGAAGACATGTTACGCTCCTGCGCGCTAAGTTTACAAGGTTCGTGGGTTGATCACTTGTATCTGGTGGAGTTCGCCTATAACAACAGTTATCACTCGAGCATTGGTATGTCACCGCAAGAGGCGCTGACAGGGCAGCAGTGCCGTACTCCGCTGTGGTGGGGACCAGCAGGTACATATCCGCCTACGGGACCGCAAATGTTAGAAGAAATTGCTGATAAAACGAAAATGGTTCTGAGTCGACTCAAGTCAGCTCAAGAAAGACAAAGGAAATACGCAGATATTCATCGAAGACCGTTGGAATTCCAAGAAAGCGATCACGTGTGGCTTCGAGTTTCGCCTGTCAGAGGCGTACACAGATTTGGTGTTTCGGGTAAGCTAAGTCCTCGTTATATTGGGC
Source organism: Carex littledalei (assembly GCA_011114355.1). Taxonomy (NCBI): domain Eukaryota; kingdom Viridiplantae; phylum Streptophyta; class Magnoliopsida; order Poales; family Cyperaceae; genus Carex; species Carex littledalei. The sequence goes on from CM022082.1 coordinate 16,899,408, forward strand.
CGTTTCAGATTTTGCGACGAGTTGGGCCGGTAGCATACGAACTTGCACTACCACCAGCGTTGGACCGGGTTCATCCGGTGTTTCATGTATCACAGTTGCGCAGATATGTACGAGATCCGTCACATTGTATTGACCATTCTGATTTACACGTGCAAGACGATCTGACCTATCAAGAGGAACCGATGCGGATATTGGATCGAAAAGAACAACGGCTACGAAGCAAAGTGATCCGGCTCGTGTTGGTAAAATGGGGATGACATTCCGATAAGGAAGCGACGTGGGAACTCGAGGAGAGCATCCGAGAAAAGTATCCGGAGTTATTCGACAATTAAGGTACGAAATCAAGTTCAGCGGACTGAACTTCATTTTAAGGGGGGGAGAATTGTTACATTCTAATCCTTGAATAAATAAAAATATGCAAAAAGGGCCTAGTTGTGAAGATTTTTAAGTTATGCAATATTTAAAACTTGGAGGGCTTATGTGCAAAAATTCCATATATTAAAGATGACAACCTTCTTCTTCACTTAATCATTCCATTTACACATCTAATTTTCGTGAGGGGCTAGGTCTTGGCCGAACCAAAGAGAGAAAGAGAGAGAGAGAGAAATCGAATGTGAAATCTGATCGAAATTGTCGGAAATCAGAGATTCGAGCTAATTAGACGATCGTACTCGATTCTAAAGCTTCAATTTGGTATATTCTTCCTTCTTTGTAATCTTTTGGAAAACCCTAATTTGTTTGATTTGTGGTATTTCTTTGAGAATCTGATTTAAAGTTCGATTGATTCGATATAACTCGATATTCGGTTTGATTTGTATTGAATCGAATGGTTTTGGTTGTGAAATGAGAAATGGAATTAGGGTTTTGGTAAAATGGTGGGATTTGGGGAAATTACTAAATTTTCAGGTGTTATACACCATTTGGATCTGAATCGATCAAGTTATAATCGTTTGAATATCTTGATTCGTGTTATTCGATTGAATCATCCGTTTGAGTTGAATTTTGGAATTAGGGTTTTGTACCAATTTGATACCAATTGAATTCATGGTTTAATTGTTGATTCTCGACAACCTAGATGTGAACTATACCTTCTGAACCGAGAACAAGTAACAAGGGTTAACCGTATCGAAACCCGATCGAAACGAGTCAAATTGAACATGAAAAACCAGCCTCTGTGTGCTTTATTGCGGGCCGAAACCCCAGCCATTGCGGGCCGCAAGAGAACAATGACTTAACCAAAATTTCAGGCTGTACTGTGTTGTGGTTGCGGGCCGCAACAAGGCCATTACGGGCCGCAATGAAGTTGGCAGAAAAACCAACTCTCTGGAAGGTTTGTCTGCGGGCCGCAACAGGGCCATTACGGGCCGCAATACCTACCCAGAAATTCTGAAAATGTGTATTTTGTGTTGTCTAAACCTAATTGGTTGAACCATGACCTAAACCTATACCATTAGGACCCGAATACGAACACTAAACCGTGTTTAACCTAATTTAACTCGGTTTAACCTATGGGATACCGATCGAATGTTTTAATCGAATCTAAACGAATAAATAGGTGGTAAACCTACGAGGCATCGGATCTCGGGATCATTCGAGACGCCTGAGCCTTAGACGAGTGCACTATATACTCAGGTGCGGGGTTTCTGGACTTGTTTGATAGTTTATATTCAGAATTAAACTGTGTTTCTATTGACATGTTGATTATTGGTTGAATTGCATTATCGGATTGTGTTGCATATGCATTGCATTGCCCTAATTAATTGAAACTCGGATTGTTTATCTGATTGATCTGCATGCTGGTATGGTTGTTATTTGTGTATTGATCTGAATGATCTAATTTGGAATTGAAAGTCACCGTGATTTATATCACCATCGGTTGGTGGATATGGTATTACCGTCCCCCATCGTGGCGACGACACCCAGGGGGTGTGTTCGGATTTGTCAAAGTCTATGCATGGACTTTGACGACCCAGTATTCTAAAGCTTTAGATCGTCTGGCCCTCAGCAGTTCCCAGTACCGGTTGGGACGAGGGGTAAGTGACTCTGTATTATGAATTTGGTTATATGTGACTTGTGTATCGGAGGCATTACCCAGGGGGATGGTCGATTGGTTTTATATGGATTTTCTGGATAGGAAATGGAACCAGACTTCTAATTTAACGGTTAAGCCTGTACTACCAGATATTCTGAGTTCGAGTTAAACCAAATATTGTGTGATTGAATTTCGGTTTGGCAAATCCTGAGTTGATTTCATTTGGCTATTTGATGTCGGGTTTTATGTGTGCATGTTTATATATATTATTATAAACTGATCTGAACTTTATTTGTGCTTTATTTTTGAATATAATCTTTGATTGCAAGTCCAGGAGCGAAACGTGGCAAATTTATCGCACTGAGAATTTATTTCTCACCCCCTCTTTGGGTTATCTTTTCAGGTTCCGGGTCAGCAGATCCGAGAGAGACACGAGGTCGGTAGGCCTGGTTATTCCGCTGCTTAGACTGTCTGGTATGGGGACATTAGAGATTATGTATATAGTTATGTTTTGGTGATGTACATATATAGTCTCTATGTCATTTTGTGATACGTATCCATCGAGATACGGGGTTGTATGATATTACCTGACCAGCTGGGAGTTATGTTATTTGTTTGTTTATGTTTTCATTTCTTATTATATCGTAATTGCCTTGTAGGCATACGGGAAACCGTATGTCTACGGCAGGAGAGCACCTGTCGCGCCTCGTTGGGCCGCGGGGTGTGACAGTTCCAAACCAACCATAAGACATTGGAATGGAATTAAACACATATTTCGATATCTCTACGGAACTAGAGATATGGGGTTATATTATCAAAAGGATACAAAATCCAAATTAATTGGATATACAGATGCGGGATATTTGTCAGACTCACATAAAGCATGATCTCAAACGGAATACATATTCACTTATTGTGGAGCTACAATTTCATGGCGATCGACAAAACAAACTCTTACGGCAACATCATCAAATCATGCCGAACTGATCGCCTTCTACAAAGCGGGTCGAGAATGCATTTGGTCACGATCAATGATTCACAATATTCAACAAGGATGCGGACTTGAAAACATTAAAAAAAATCCTACTCCGCTGCTTGAAGACAATGCAGCATGCATCGAACAAATCAAAGAAAGATATATCAAAGGAGATCAGACTAAACATATTGCTCCAAAGTTCTTTTCGACACATGACCTACAAAAAGAAGGCGTAATCAATATTTGCCAAGTCCGATCAATAGACAGGCATACCTATTCACAAAATCTTTACCGACAAAAGTTTTTGAACAACTCACAAAGAAGATAGGTCTACATCGATTGAAGAATATTTAATGATATCTAAATGAGGGGAAGCGTTAGACGCACTGTACTCTTTTTTCCTTAATCAAGTTTTTATCCCAATGGGTTTTTCTTGATAAGGTTTTTAATGAGGCAGTACATGGTCTTGAAGTACCGTGTTAATATTGATCCTGAAGTATCATATTAATATCGTATAATGAATAATGAACATCCAAGGGGAAGTATTATAAATATATTAAGTTATGGATGTTCATTTATATTTGCATCAAAACTTCTCATTAATGAAGTATGTTTTATCTCCCTCATTTATCAATTGAATTAAATTAGATGGCTTGTTATTTACATTTTCTATCTATAAATAGAGGATTGTAAATTTGTATTATAGACAAGAAAAACATATGAATAAAAGATAACCATCTTTATACATTCTCAATATCTTGTTTATTATTCTTTTGCTTTATTTTACAACAATTTTAACATATAAATTTGAAAAATTTTTGATTAAAAAATTAAAGAAATAAACGCATAATAAAACACATAAATTTCAATCCTCTTCTTTTAAAAATATGTAACATTTTTTCGGATATCAGACAATAGGGGTGCAAACAGACTGGATACGGATCGAATAGTGGTAAAATCATATCCGTATTTTCGGATATGGATACGGAGCGGATATTAGACACATACATACGAATACGAATCGGATATCGAATATCAATAAATATTTTCATAATATATAGTAAACTATATGGTATTTATCTACTATTCGGATACGGATAATTAAAATTCAAAACTATATCCGTATTTGTATCCGTATGGATATTCGGATATCGAATATCCGTATCTAATTTTCAGACAAACACCACACACAGTTTTAAGAAACTTATTCTAACCTACGAATCCATACCCTATGAGGTAACAAAACATTTGAGTTTAGATCCAGACCGTTAGATCAGAACCCGGCCAATCCGAATGCGCCAATCCTCTTTAATATTCGTGCCAGAAAAGATCAGACGGTCCAGATCTAAGCACAAAATTTATGTTACTAAGAGGGTTAGACTCGGGCAATGACTAATGATTTTAACAGAGTAGTATTCACTTCATGCAGCGCACAAACCATTAGCAGAGCTGTTTTAATATTATAGTCCGTGCACTGCACGAAGCTAAAACTGCTCTGTTACAATCTTTACCCTTAGACTCCACCATGACCTTTGAATTCATATCACCTAAGGTAACATAATATTTCTGTTTAGATCTGTACCGTTCAATCAGAATCCGCACGAATATTAATGTCCGCGAATTCTAATCAGACGGTCGTGATCTAAACATAAATATTCTGTTACATCAGAGAAATGGACCAAAAACGAAAGAAAGAGGAAAAAAATTGAGAGTAAAAGGAGAACAAACCTTCCTCTCTCTCTCTCTTTCTCTAATGGCGGATCAAGCAAGTAAGAAACCCTACGCGCTTCTACAATCTGGCCTCGACAAGAAGTGGGATGCATGCATCGATCTCTCCATCCGCCGAGTTCTCTATTCAATCCTTAAGCCCCTCGTTTCTTTTTCTTTTAGCTAGGTAGATCTGGTCATGGTTTTTGTGTGCGATTAATATTCTGACCGTTCGATCAAAATCCGGGCCAATCTGGCCCATGTTGGAATGTACTGGGCCCCTTAAATATTCATGCCAAAACTTTTCGGACTTTCCGGATCCAATATTATAATAGATCTTTGCCCTTTACATTTTGGGAGCAGCTTGGGTCCGATGCCCATCGGACCCAAAGTGGGTTCGATGGGCTCTATGACCGTCCGATCTGCTTTAAGATCCGTGCGCACGTAAATTAAAGAAGCCGTGAAAGTTTTGGAGTGAATCTTAAAGCAGATCGGACGGTCATAGAGCCCATCGAACCCACTTTGGGTCCGATGGGCATCGGACCCAAGCTGCTCCCTTACATTTTGCTCAAGTTTTTGTTTTGTACCTGACAAATAGCTTTTTGTGTTTTATTCTGTCAGTAGTTTTTTCTAGGGGGAATTTCACGTATACCCCTCAAAAACATCAAAAGTACATATTTCCCCCTCCAAACTTTGAAATTATATATTTCCCCCTCTAAACTTCAAAAAATCACAAATTTACCTATTTTATTAATTGTCCTTTACATTAAAACTCATTCTAAAATTTTAAAATACGCATTTTACCCTTTATTAAAAGCATATAAAAGCCCATCAGACTCAAATTTGAATCTGAAGGGTTCCTCTACCATCCGATTTGCGCGCATCGCATTAAGATCTATGCACATCACTTCAGTATTCGTGCTGATCTAGCACGCACAGATCTTAAAGCAATTCCGATATGTGCGCATCCAATTAAGTATGCATGTCGCTTCAGTATTCGTGTGTGTTTGCATCAAGATTTGTGCCGATCTTGCGCGCACAGATCTAAAAGCAGTTCGGACGGTAGATGAATTTGAGTTTGATAGGCTTTATATGTTTTTAATAAAGGGTAAAATGGCTATTTTATAAATTTAGAATGAGTTTTAATATAAAAGACAATAAAATGGGTAAATTTTGTGAGTTTTTGAAGTTTAGAGGGGGACATACGTAATTTCAAACTTTAGAGGGGGGAAATACGTAATTTGAAGTTTTTGAGGGGTATATTTGAATTCTCCCTTTATTCTATATATTTTTAAGTAATCAAGCTAAATACAGTTGTTGAACAGGATAATATGGAAAAATGTTTCTCTTTTGGCCATTATATGGTTTATTTCTATAAATTCTAAGAAATGCTTGTAGATTAGTGATGTTATGTTATGTAAGGTATTTTGATCGGACGCTAATATTCTCACTTGCTTTTGGTCATGGTTTTTGTGTGCGATTAATATTCAGGAGGAAAGCAAGTGAACTCTTTAGTTTGGATTTTCGGAAAATCGGAGGACCAAGTTATAATTTTACATGTTCTGTGGAAAGAATTGAGGCCGTCATTTTACTCTTTTTGAACTCTTTTATCTGCGTCGCTTGTCAATGAGTTATGCGCATATGCACAAGAGCTTTGTATTCCCTTTTTGTAAACCTGCTTACATGTAGGTACACTTGCATGAGTGATTGATTAATTTATTGTGGTTTCATCTGTTGGATAAATAGCTTAAAACTTTCACTAAATGCCATCTTCTGGGTAAAGATTTTAACATAGCAGTTTTGGCCTCATGCAGCGCACTAATGATATGCAGTGTTGTTTTGATTATATAGTCTGTGCACTACATGAATCCAAAACTGCTCTGTTAAAATCTTTACCCCATCTTCTGGTTTTGCCTGCTATATATAAATTCACCCTATATTTTTTCAAAATAAATAAAACAGTGGATATATTGATAAGTTTTATATCCACTGTTTTATTAGAACATGTTCAGAAAATTAACTTGGTAGACAAATGGTTAACCTAACATTTGAATTATATTGGTGATTTCTTTTCTTTCTTGGCATCCAAAATTTTATCTATTCAACGGTGCACCTTTTCCAAAAATAACGAGTAGGAGCATTAAATTCTGTGAGCTTCCGGATAAAGAATAGATGAATTAATTAGATAATTTTTATGATAATTTCATGATAATTTTTCAGGTAATTTTTATGATAATTTTTCGTAATAAAGGTTAAATTTAAAAAATTACGCATTGTATTGTATCATGTCACACAATTGATTAGGGGTTGATATTTTTTTCTTGAAGAACCAGATGCTGATAATTTAATCAATAGGTTTTCAAATTGCATTAATTTGATATGCAATATATCTAATTTATAGATAACATATATCCAGTTTACTAAAAACTAACAAAAGATAAAACTTACAAGGTTCATGAAATGAATTTTTACATCCATAGCTATTGAAGCAGTAAAAAAAATACTTAGTTTACTGTTTGGCTTACAAAATTCTCTCTCAATTACATCTTTTTATAATGGCAAAAGGAAGTAAAAAAAGAGTATTAACCTAAAATTTAACAGGCACCCCCTCAAAAAATAAAATAATAATAACAAAACAATAGAAAAAAAAGGCAGGTCCAAAAATGAATTCAATCCATTTTGGGTCATGGGTTCCATTCATTCCATACAACTGAAGATGATCGAAAACTGGAATTCAATCCAGTACAATGGCGTCCAATGGCCATCGGACCAAATTCGATCCGGTGTCGTGTCAGAGCCGTTCGATCCTCTTCATAATTCATGAACAAAGCTTTAACACTCGTGCTGATCAGTGCGCGCGAATCTTTGATCCAATCCAACGGCTCCAGTGGAGCATCGGACCGAATTTTGTCCAAATTCCCAATCAGACCACCCCTTTTTTCCTTCTCAGGTACGAACCCAGTCAGTGCTAGATCTCTCCGATGGCGCTTAAGCTTACCACAAGGCGCCGCAATCTCACCGTCCCTCTTTCTCTTTTCTTCCTCTTGTTCCTCCTATACTCACTCTCCTTTAACTTCACCTCCCGGTCACCGGATCCATCACCACCACTCGTGCGTCACACCGCTCCGTGCAACTATTCCGAGGGCAAATGGGTTCTCGACCCGGATCCGATTAAACCGAGGTATGACCAGAGCTGTAAGGAGATATACAAAGGGTGGAATTGCATTGCCAATGTGAAATCCAACGGCCAGGATCTGCTCCGTTGGCGGTGGCAACCGTCTGGATGTGATCTCCCTCTTGCCGACCCGGTTTCCTTCCTGAAGCGCTATCGAAATACAAATATTGGTAAGGTTTTATTTGTAAAAATGATGTATTTAGAAGCATTTGTGTTAAAATTTGATGTTATTAGGTTTCATCAACTTATGTAGTTGCTTCAAAATCTGGATAGCATATTTCAAAAAGAATTAAACTTTATCATGATACTTTAATTTTGTAATGTCAATTTCACTGATATTTGATGTGTATTATGTTGAAAAACTTGAAACAGTTCTTCAATTCTGCATTGAATTTATTACTTCTTTTTTTGCAACAATAAGCAATTTGGAAAGAGCGGGTCTTTTTGAATATATTCGCGGGAACGAATGAACTTAAAATTTAGTTCAGGAATTGGGTTTATTTAGTGTAAAGTATAATTGGGAAATGTGAGTGCTGTGGATTGTTGATTATAAAGGTGAAATGATGTGATTGGTGTTATAGAAGCATCGGGGTGAAAATTTGATGTTATTAGGTTTCATCAACTTATTTAATTGCTTCAAAATCTGGATATCTGATAAACTCGATTGAGATTTCAAAAAGAATTAAACTTTATCATGATACTTTAATTTTGTAATGTCACTAGAAGTACCTATTTCTTTGATGTTTGATGTGTATTATGTTGAAAATCTTGAGGAAGTTTTCATGTAATTATTTTCATGCATTTTGATATTACAGTTGGTCGGCTACTTCAGATAGTGGTGCATTAGAATCTCTAGGATATAAACAAGGCTACAGAATAGATGTTGACGTGCCAGATCAGAAATGGGCCGAGGCACCGAAATTTCATCATATTCTTGTCTTTAATACTGGACACTGGTAAGAGACTCATCTCTTAGAAATTACTGTTTTGCCCTTGTCTTTCTTGATGCATTTTTCAGGTGTTTGGCATAGTGAAATAAGCCCAATTCCAAAGGCGGTAGAATATCTTTAATTCTACCCAATCATTATTGTAGAATAAGATTTTCCACCCCCCATCATGGAATAAAATATTCAATCCTAGCAGAATAGTGAAGGGTTTGCAAGATTAGAAGGGTCTAATTGAAAATTTTCAACTCTATTCCACCTCATTTTATTCCGTCATTTTTACACTATTCCATCCAATTTGAATTATGTTCAACAACTATTCCACCTTTTCCGGTCAATTCCATTAATTCCACAATATTCTTGTCTTCAGTACTGGACATTAGTGAGAGACTCATCTCTTAGAATTTACTTTTTCACCCTTCTCTTTAGGGTTATGCATCTTGTAAGTGTGTGGCATAGTGAAATAGGACCAATTCCAAAGGTGGTGGAATATCTCAAATTCTTACCCAAATAGGTCTGTAGAATAAGATATTCCACCCCTATCATGGGAAAAAAATATTCCATCTTAGTGGAATAGAGAGGGGTTTGCAAGATTAAAAGGGTCTAATTGCAAACTTTTTACTCTATTCCACCTCATTTTGTTCCGTCATCGTTACACTATTCCATCCGACACCAATTATGTTCCATAATTATTTCATCTTTCCCCATCCAATTCCACCAATTGGTGTTTTTAGTATGGTCACATTAGATTTTTAGGTCCCCTGTATTCATGTTTCTATTTTGATAAAAAAAAACAGGTGGTGGGCTCCATCAAAATTTGACCCGGTACAGTCTCCAATGCTCTTCTTTCAAAATGGCGTTCCTGTGATCCCTCCTTTGACTCCGCCTCTTGGAATGGACCTTGCTCTCAAGCACATGGTGTGTACCACTTCTATAATCAATCTGATGTACATTTGTTGAATCATGAATTTTTATGATTATGAAAGGAATAAAGTTTTGTTTTGGTACAGTTGAGGTACATAGAGAATTTGGTGGGCCCTGATAAATTCTTGTTCTTTCGTACACAATCACCGAGGCATTTTGAAGGTGGAGATTGGAATGCTGGTGGTTCATGCCGGCGTGATCAACCACTCTCAATTGATGAGGTTTATTTTTTTTTCCTGTTAAATTTCCTATTAATATGCTGACAGGTATACTGGGTTTTTTAGACGCCATGTACCAGCGGCACCAAATTAAAATGGTACAGTAAAGTTGGTATATCATATTAATCACCAAAACCTACTTCCACAGTACGTCTAATTTCATGTATACCAGTCAAAAACCTCAAAATTACGTCTAATTTTGAAGGGTTTTGAGGGGTACACATGAAATTCCCCTTTATTTTATTTTCCTTTCTAAAACTTGCTAAATCCATTGTTATATTTAGGTGGGAGAACTTTTCTCGGTGGAGAGAAATGGTACGAATGTTGAGTCCCGTTTGGTAAACCAGCATTTGTTCGAGGCGCTCAAGGGATCGAGATTTCACATACTAGATATAACAAGCATGAGTGTGTTCAGAGCCGATGCGCATCCTTCAACAACAGGTGGTAAGAAGCATGAGGATTGCATGCATTGGTGCCTCCCGGGTTTACCTGACATATGGAATGATCTCTTTGTAGCAACACTTGAAACATTGCAAATAAAATGATTGATTGTTAGCATTTTAATGTTAAGTTAAAGTTAATTACTCGGTGATTTTCGGGTGATGAAGATGATCTCGAAGTCGTATTGAGAAATGAAATTCATCAATCTAATTGCCTTTGAACATAATGCAAGTATGATCATATGGCTCAACTTCTCGAGTCCGCATCGTCTGCATTAACTCAAAAGAGCAACTTTTGAGTTAATCCATCCTGGTTGTCTGATTTTAAACAGAGCTAATCTGGCCCTAGTCTATAATGTAGGGGCCCTTTAATATTAGTGTAAATCTAGTTCGCACAGATCTTAAAACAGATCGTATGGTCCATATGTATTAACTCAAAAGATTCTTTTTTGAGTTAATGCATTGGATACGAATTCCAACTTTTGTCTCTCTTTCTATATAGATATACTTTAGAATATTAGAATCAGTTGATAAGATAAAAAAATAGAACTATCATCTTTAGTAACACGCAAGGGAACATATTAACACTACTTATCTTTTTATTAACACTGCTGGAGTATTTCCATCTCCTAAGATAATAACCTTATCGGCACCTCTACGTGGCGTAAGTTGACCCAAAGTCGGAATGTAAACGCCGGCAAAATAGTTGGCTGCACGTATGTGTGTGGTATCCCCTCGGCTTCTATGGTGCATCGGATCAATGCCTTCACCGCAAATAATGACTTGGCCGGCTCCACTGCGTGGTATGGTACAGGAGCTTTTATTAGACTGATCCATCTCAACCCACAGTTTTCATCAGAGTTCTATCCACATAAACTCAGTTTAACCCACTATATCTATTTATTAACAACTACATTAGAGCAAACAACCAGCCAACATCTCAAAAGTTTGTGTTACCCTGAATACTGCAAAAACATGCGAACTTTTAACAAACTTAAATGAATCACTCATTGGGAGCTTATTATAACAAAATTTAACTTCATAAACTTGTGTTGAGGACGGTCACGGAAACATTCAAAGAATAATTTCGTCAAATACCTTGCAGGCATACACCAATACCCGATCAAATGAATAAATATGGAAGGCACACAAGAAGCAAACACAACAAACAATCAAGCACAAGAAAATAAAAGAGAGACAGAATTTTACGTGGAAACCCTTACGGGAAAAAACCACGGGAGCACGGCACAAAAATCACTATAACAAAGAGTCTTTACAATACAAGAAAATTAACAAGCCATTAACACACTCTCTCACATTCTCTTACAATTTCATACACTAATTAATCAAGCCAATACATTAATTCTTCTCTCACACTCTCTGACAACTTGTCTTCTATTCAACTGTCTCTTCGTAGGTGATTGCATTACTCTGTGTCAGACCCCACACTTGCAAAGGAATACTGTCCAAATCATCAGGCAGCCATTTCAACCTTGATTGTTTCATTGACATTTCCTAACCAGTAATTAAACAAAGACAATATTAGTAAAATTACAGATCTATTACATTTAACTGGTACTGCTGAAAAACAGATTTTGTTTCTATGTTTTCAAATGCACCAGCATACTGCACTAGACATCATCAAGGATGCATCTCTTTGTGCATTTGGCAGGTCAGCAGCAAATTGAAATATATAATTAACCGAGGACCAATTTGAAAATAAATTTTGACATTGACCCATCCAAAACCAAATAATTTTTGTCTAAGGACATGTAATCAGCACATGATCCACATCCTCATTCTGGCCACAGAATTGGCAATCTAACTCACAATCACTTGATATACAAAACAATTGCACTTGCTTTATCTAATTGCTATCTTCAAGTTTAAATTAATTATATTCAGGGAACTTTATGGAAGAACTCATATATCAGAAAAAAGTTTTAAATAATATGTATTGAAGTGGCTAAGATTGGTGATAATTCTATTTCGTTCTTCTAATTATCTCTTAGCTAGTATTTTTTTTGTAATTGTTTTGTCAACTAAAACAGGAATATATCATGAATTAATAACAGCATATCAATTTTACAATTTGAAAGCCATATATGTTGTAATTCCGCTTCGGCATCTTGATTTTTGACAATGATCAATATTATGATAAAATTCAATTTGTCGTATTAATAAAATATTCTACCGAATAAATCACAAAAAGGAGAGCCGGATAGATAATATTAAACAGTTTTGACTTAAATTAGTGTTTTTGCATTAAGGACCCAAAGTCCCAAACCAAAACTTCATGCATGCACTTTGATTTATTCTTTACATTTTACTTCAATTATGCAATTATAGTTATTCTAATACATGCATATATAAGAATGCCTCGCTAATTAAGGTTACATGCTAATTTAGTCATAGCAAGTAAACACAAGCATGCTCAAATTATGGGTAGAATACGAAATTTAGCAGTAAAAGACTCTGAGTACCTACCTAATTTTAATGCTATATATTGCTCGAAAGTTCTGTAACTCCAACGATTCTTAGTCAAATATCATGGAAAGAATAGAGAAAATAAAAACAAATAAAAGAAAGAATGAAAAAGGAAAAACCCAGAAAGAACCAAACAAAACATAGAGAAAAGAGAGAGGAATTATCTATTACCTGTTGCAAGAAGGGCCGGGGACAATGGTTGGAGTCCGCCTGGGATCATTCAATCCACTTCTTTTGTATGTATTGTATCTTGTGCCAGTCTGGACCTTTTGGTTGACATCTTTTACTTAACACTGGACAACCCCTTATATCAATGAATGTCACTGAACTTGGCAGTTCTGGCAACCCTGATATGTTTTGGCAATCTTTAAAACCTATAGTCTCGAGGGTAGAGAAGTCACTCAAAGTGTCTGGCCACCTCGATGTTTTACAATTTTCAAATACAAGAGTCTTGAAAGATTGAAGGCGGCCAGATTTCTCAATTGATATCACTTCTTCTTGGCACCATTTTATACCCAAAATTTCTGGAGGGACAAAATCTTGGGACAATAAAAACTTGTTCAACATCACCGAGCTACTGATAATCAGGTCTCGGCAACCTTGCCAAGACTCCAATACGGATTCTACAACAAGATTTGGAAGTTCAATTAGTTGAAGATCAGTAATGAAAGGACGCGATTCTAAGCCCTGAATGGAGAAAAGAATATAGCACTTGATAAGCACCAATGATTTAAGTAAGGTTAGCTGACGAACTGATAGGCACCGTGGGGTATCGCAATTTTCAATTACAACATTCTGAAGTCATGGAAGATCACTGTTAAAAATAGTCTGAGAAACTACGCAAGAACTAATGGACAAGGACTGCAGAGTGGGGGGCAGCTTTCTGGAGGTATAACCACTTTCCATCTCTAAACACCAACAGCCATGTAGCAGAAAGCTCTCGAGATGAGGGAGTGCATGCAAACCACCGAGTGATCTTAGATACCAGCATCGTTTAATCTCTAGAACTCGGAGGCTCTGGAGAGGCTTAAGGACTTGTGTCGGTGGAAGTGTGGTTATTGTCATGATGCCCTCTAGGTATAGTTTCTCAAGAGCAGTCATTCCACTTAGGCATTCCGATAACGCTCCATCAGATACACAACAATAGCCAAGAGAAAGAATGCAAAGTCTGGAGGGTAATTTCAATATATTCTCTCGAGTGTTGCATCTGAAAATAAAGTTCATCCGTTGTTGATGACAACACCACCAAGCTCTATTTACATTTGACTTTACCGGGAATTCTGGTGCATCATCTCGTGCAGTGCTTTTAATAATTTGAAGCTGCTCTGCACAGTTTTCCTTTGAGCCTGTTTGCTTAAAACTTTTGAGTTCATGATTAAGTATATTTTTGCGATTTCCAATACCATATCTCAAAAATTCTCTTTCCATCATGCTCTGGTTTTCATCCACTGGCAGCTCATTCTCACATACAAAAATCAAACACGGGCATTTAATGACTGATAAGCTAGTTAGGTTTTCTGGTAAAGTAGACCATTCTCTCAAAGCATCTAAATGTTTAAGAGTGAGTTCTGAGCAATGACAGAATTGTTGAAATTTTTGGGGAATAGTTGTCAGAGCATTACAATTGAAAAGCAGGAAAATTTTGATATTCTCTGCAAAGCAATCTTCTTGCAACCAAGTTGGATATGTCGAGCCCCTATACCCATCAATTGAAAGCCCTTCCAGATTTGCTGGGGGTCGTAATGCCTCAATAACCTCTAATTCTGAGCCATTTTCAGCTGACTCGGCCCACACCAATTCAATTTTTTCAAGTTTGGGTTTATCAATGAGCATTGCCTTAACAGCTTCATCTTTATTTCTGACATTGTCTAGATTTACAATTCTTAGAGAGCCACCAATCTCCTTCAAAGGTCCCAGTTGATGCAACTCATATCCTTCCTCTTTTCTCACATGGAATTCATCCAAACGTTGGAGTGAAGTTAATTTCCCTAGGTAAGATACTGGAGGTAAACTGTTGACGGGGACACCATCACGGTTACACATTTGAATGCGTCGTAGCTTGATCAAGTTACTCAACTTTGTTGGAAGAGTCTTTACAGATGAGGGTAAATATAAATATAAATATTGAAGATGGTAGAGCTGAACTACTGAATCTGGTAACTCCTCAATTGAACTCTTCCGGAGATCTAGCAATCGGAGGTTCCTGGAATCTCCTACAACTGTTGGTAGTGTTTTATAATTCTTGGAACTTAATTTTAACACCCTCAAGTTTCTAAAATTTGTAGATACCTTGAGAATAATTTCACCAATATCATCAATGAATGGGTCTCCCAAGATGATGGTACGCAAGTTACTTAAACGAGACATACTAGATAGACAATTTTTGAGATTTTCATTGTTAACTTTAAGATATACATGCTGCACAGTTGAAGGGATTTCTCTCTCAGCATTTGTTACCCTAAAACAATCTTCGGCAGAGATACTTTCTGCAAGATCACGAAAGAGATCGTGCATGATGTATCTTTCATCCACCAACTGAAAGATAGAGTTTGCTACCATTATTTGAAAGTATTCCGAACCTATATCTTCAACGTTTTCATTATCATCTGAGGGCTGGATAAAATCAAGTGCCACCTAATTAGACATAAATACAGAAGCATTAAGTCTTGTACCTTTGGGAAAAGTACTACAAAATAAGAAGCACCATTGTAATTGCACATGGAATTGTTGAAAGCTTCATAGCAAAATCTCTCTAGTGTCGCTCAAGTTGACATTTTCTAGAGTAGCTTGCCAAAATCTTATATTTGGCGATTCACACAGCACCAACAACCTTAGCTACCAAAGGCGATTTATTCATTTTTTGGCAATTTGGTCTACAATATCACTCAAATTATTCTTCAATTGTTCATCGGGAATCTGCAAACCATCGATTGCGCGGTAACTTAGAAGTGATTTGAATTCATCAAGTGCGAGATCATGCAACTCAATAACCTTCTTTGGTTTTAATGCATTAGGAAACAACCTTGATGAGCGGCTGGTTACAATAATTTTATATGTTCCTCCTTGAGAAGCAAATTTAATAAATGGTTTTAAGAGGTTCTCCCATAGATTCTCTTCAGCTACTCTATCATTATTATCATACCAAACATCAAGTACAACTATGATGCTGTCAGATTGAGATAATGTTTCTGTGAGCTTGTTTTGTAGAGCATCTAAATTGCGTAGATTGGGGCATTCCTTTCCCGAGGCACACTCAATCATCTCTTTTGTGCGCTCGTTGATATCCAAGTTTCGGGATAAACAAAGCCACATTTTGACACCAAAGTATCTCTTTATCCTTTCATTGTTATAAACATACTGTGCAAGCGTAGTCTTACCAATACCTCCCATGCCAGTTACCGCAACAACCGAATAATGATCTCCATCTTCCAACAGAAAGTTAATTATTTCATCACGATCTCCATCGCGACCAAAAACTTTGTCAGTAAGGAGCGAGGTGGTGTCAGAACGACTGTTACCGGCTATGCCAACTTTGCTTTCGGTTTTGGCTTCTGCTGCAACTTTCTTGAGATCCCTCAGTAGATCACGGAAATTCTTAGCTTCTGCTGCGGCTTCCTTGAGCTTGTTCAACCGTTGCAACAACTCTCTCTTTCGAGGAGACAAGAGAGAAGCCTTTTTTACCACCGGACCGATAAACTTTGTAAGAGGTTTGATAATAAGTTTAGAGGATAAACGCACCGAAAGATTATTGTCCTCTCCTTTGGCCTTGCGTTTGAGGTGCTCGTACTCGAGCTCGTGGAGGATACCCTCGGCATCATAGTAAGCATTCTTCAGACGGGCCAACCACTTGTGGAGCTCATCCTTTTGGTCGGGGGGGATGTGTTGTGCTGCTTCGATGGTGAGCCGGATCTGCGGCAGGAGAGTCGTCTCCAAATCTTCAAGGTCTTTGGCTATGTCGTTCCCCAGGTAGGAGATGCTCTTGGTGACGAGATCTTTCACGACAGGAGACGCCACCCACCCAAGCCCGGCCAGTGCTACTGCTTCTGCCATGGTTAACTAAGCTACTGATTGTTCTGATTTCAAAAATTGTAGTATGGAGAGAGAAAGAGTTTAACTTCTAGAATTATGAAAAGTATTAATTTCAAAAATTAGTTAGCTGTCATAGTGGACATCCAAATACAATTAATTATTCATATCACATGGGTCTTTCATCGATTAAAACCATCTTTTACGTAGTCAAATTAACGGATATATTTTTTAATGTAGAAAGTACATTGGCCGGCACCAACGGCTTCTCAAAGAATGTGAAGCATCTTTTGAGTAGCCATATTTTAGTTAGTAGATTCTCTAGTGACTACTTTTGCATAAAACATCCTGATAATTTTTTAATCACGAATTATTATCTTAAAAATATGATTGTAATCTTTAAATGTCTGTATCTACTCTTAGAACAAAATAAGTTTATAGTGTTTGAATCACGGATAATTTTTTTTTCATAATGTCCTTATCATCGTCAAGAACAAATTAAATAAGTTTAATATTTCAGATATATATTATGTCGGCTCCTTGTTTAATGTTAATATGTCTTGCAAATTTTGTAAATTTTGGAAAAGTAAGTGTTGTAAATTTTGAACAGGATTGAATTTTACAAAAGGAAAGTCTATAAATATTATTTTTCCTCTTGTACTGCGATGTATAATTAATTAATTATTGTTATTTTAATCAATATAATTCTGTTCCGTTACAAAATGCAAATAAAATGTTTCTGCAATATTTGGATTACAACATAAAAAATTATATGTATTTTCTCTTTCCAAAATAATATTTTTTGTAAATGAGATGTTGTTGTCTTGTTTAAAATTTCTCTTCAAAAGGTTGCTTATTCCAAAACTAGCATTTGATCTAGTGACAAAAGCCAATGCCCTTTATATATGTAGGAGATCGTAGGTTTGAAATCCGGATGGGAGATTTTTTGGATATTAAATGAGTTACGTGGCTTGACTCCTAACTTGACTAAAAAAGTTGCGTATTCGAAAGTTGGTACTTGGAAGGTAATTTTTCTGATGCTAAAATAGAAATAAATTTAGTTTTTTTATTTTTATTTCTGAATTCTAAAAAAATTAAGGTATACAGTATCTTGCTTTTTTTGGTATCGAAATGTATTGTTAATTATGTTAAGAAATAATAGCAAATTATGCCAAATCTTGTAAACCACCTTGTAGATTATTTAACTCTTTTATATATATGTTAGGGTACAGTACCAGTTCAATACAGGAATGTCAGAACAAAATGCACAAAAAACTGCAGTTAAGTCCCTACACTTTTTAATATTGTATTTTCTTTTATCAAAGATTGCTGTTAGATAATAATGAGCACTCAGAAATCATAGAATATTTCTGAAGTTTAAACTTGAAAATCATTTGAAATAAACATTAAAATCATTTGAAAAAAAAAAAATAAAGTGCAAGAACTGGTCAAAATAATAAAACAAGGATGACACTTTGACCAGCTGACACTTTTGTTCCCTATTACTATTAGGAATGACATCGTAAGTAATTAATTCCTCTACAAGGTGTACTGGTATTAACCTATATATGCATATATAGGTTAATTGTGTATCAGTGTATGTGTTGTGATGTTCGGGCCATAAGTAAAATCTGATGAATACTTAATTGGTGACATAAGAAATCTCATTAATGGGCTGAGTTGATAATTATATCAGCCAAGTACTAACAATTAGATCATGAAATGATTACGAAGAAATTTTATAGTTATACAAACACTATGCTTATACATGTTTTATACATGTTTAGTTGAACAGTACAAATGATATATATGATTAAATGATTATCTCGTGTTATCTTATTATAGGAATGATTCTTACACATAGATCGTGCCATATGATTTAATAAATTAATTCTTTTGTTTGTGGTTCTTATGTTAAAGTTGCTTGCAGTTTTCTAACTAGATTTCCAATATTTAGATATCAAAGGTGTCTTTAATAATTAAGATATTTGAGAAATGTAATACGTATGATTTTCATATGTTAACATAGCTTTCGCTAATTTTGAATATATCCTATTTGCTATCTCTAATTCTCTATGTTTAAAATTCAACTTTCATAGATACTTTGCTCGTGGCACCCACGTAGGAACGGTTGATCAGGCCATGCATCAGGAAACAAATGTCTTTAGATATTGTACCCAGGTACGAATGCATAATTTTCACCATTATAATTCTTTGAGGATTTCACAGTAACCAAGTTAATTTTTCGTTTGCTCTGAGAATTTTTACTATATATTAAAGGATATTATTTTTGTTAGTCTTATTATTTAATATGTAAAACTCGAGAATTTAAAAGTAATCAAATGAACTTTTTTTTTTTTTAAAACATAACCAAGTGAATTTAGTTCATTAGTTAGTCTTATTGTTTTTTTGTTGTTCTTTAATAATTAAAATGATATTATTTTTGTTGCTTTTTTATTATGTAAAAGAATATTATTTTTATTAAAAAAAGTATTACACTTTCGAAGTTTATCAATCGGTTATATTTGGAATATAATTGACAAGTTGTAAATGCTTTACAATAAATTATGCCACGTAAAACTTGATTCATATATATATACTCTCAAGATTGATCTAAGTACACCTTGTCAGTTACGGTGATAATAACTTGAAATGAGTCCAAAATATAAAAAAAAAATCATATGTAATGCATATAACAAGGTGAAAATATTTGGCAAGAGGTTAATTATATATATATATATATATATATATATATGAGGAGATAGGCTAACATGCTTCTGGTAGAACTTCGGCCTCGTGCTTCCGGGGGCATATCTTAGTGTTGGATGTTCAAACAACAAATTCAAACCGTTAGATGTGATCTCTATATTAAAATCTGTTTGGAGACCAAATTTTACATTTTTTGGAATTTTTTTACTATTTATTAAGCCACTTTGAAAATTCCAGATCATATGGTCCAGACTGTTTTTACTGTTCACCCGGATCTGGAATTTTCAAAGTGGCTTAATAAATAGTAAAAAAATTCTAAAAAATGTAAAATTTGGTTTGCAAGTACATATTAATATGGAGATCATGTTGAACGGTTCGGATCGACCGTTAGGATTTTGAAAAATCAAAAAGTGAGCCGTAGCACGGAATGCTCTATGCTACGCGTAGCACGGTAGCACTGTCCTATATATATATATAGAGTAAGGCTACGGTGCTTTGCAAAGTAAACCCACCCCTTTACTTCGGGCCATTTTTTGGATTTTGAAAATCCAAACAACCGATCCGAACCGTTCAATATGTTCTAAATATTGAAATGTGCTTGGAGACCAAATTTTATATTTTTTGGAATTTTTTTACTATTTATTAAGCCACTTTGAAAATCGCTGATCCAACGGTGAACAGTAAAAAACAGTAAAATTTTCTGGACCACCGGATCAGCGAGTTTCAAAGTGGCTTAATAAATAGTAAAACAATTCCAAAAAATGTAAAATTTAGTCTCCAAGCACATTTCAATATGGAGAACATGTTGAGCAGTTCGGATCGGTTGTTTGGATTTTCAAAATCCAAAAAGTGGCCCGAAGTAAAGGGGTGGGTTTACTTTGCAAAGCACCGTAGCCTTACTCTATATATATATATATATATATGAGCTGGGCTATGGTGCATTGCAATGCATAGGCATTCTTGTGCATTGGACTCTAAACCGTTGGATTCAAAGTCCAAACAGTCGATCCAAACCGTTCAACTTGATCTCCATATTAAAATGTGCTTGGAGACCAAATTTTACATTTTTTGGAATTTTTTTGCTATTATTTTAGAATTTTTGAAAATCACTGTTTTTGAATGGTCCAGAAATTTCTGAAAAAGAATAGAGAAAAATAAAAACAAATAAAAGAAAGAATGAAAAAGGAAAACCCAGAAAGAAACAAAGAAAACATAGAGAAAAGAGAGAGGAATTATCTATTACCTGTTGCAAGAAGGGCCGGGGACAAAGGTTGGAGTCTGCCTGGGATCAATGAATCCACTTATCTTGTATGTATTGAATCTTGTGCCAGTCTGGACCATTTGATTGACATCTTTTGCTTAACACTGGACAACCACTTATTTCAATGTATGTCACTGAACTTGGCAGTTCTGGCAACCCTGATATGTTTTGGCAATGTTCAAAACATATAGTCTCGAGGGTAGAGAAGTCACTCAAAGTTTCTGGCCACCTCGAAGTTTTACAATTTTCAAATACAAGTTTCTTGATAGATTGAAGGCCGACAGATTTCTCAAATGATATCACTTCTTCTTGGCACAATTTTATAACCAAATTTTTTGGAGGGACAAAATCTTGGGACAATAAAAACTTGTTCAACATCACCGAGCTACTGATAACCATCAGTTCTCGACAACCTCGCCAAGACTCCAATACGGATTCTACAGCAAGATTTGGAAGTTCTTTTAGGCCAAGCCAATTAATGAATGGACGCGATTCTAAGCCCTGAATGGAGAAAAGACCATAGCAATTGCTAAGCACCAATGTTTTAAGTAAGGTTAGCTGACGAAATGATAGGCACCGTGGGGTATGGCAATATTCAATTACAACATCCTGAAGGCATGGAAGATCACTGTTAAAAATAGCCTGGGAGACTACGCAAGCGAAAATGTTCAAGGACTGCAGAGTGGGGGGCAGCTTTCTGGAGGTATAACCACTTTCCATCTCTAAACACCAACAGCAATGTAGCAGAAAGCTCTCGAGATGAGGGAGTGCATGCAAACCACCGAGTGATCTTAGATACTAGCATTGTTTAATCTCTAGAACTCGGAGGCTCTGGAGAGGCTTAAGGACGTGTGTTGGTGGAAGTGTGGTTATTGTCATGATGCCCTCTAGGTATAGTTTCTCAAGAGCGGTCATTCCACTTAGGCATTCCGATAACGCTCCATCAGATACACAACAATAGCCAAGAGAAAGAATGCAAAGTCTGGAGGGTAATTTCAATATATTTTCTCGATTGTTGCATCTGAAAATAAAGTTCATCCGTTGTTGATGACAACACCACCAAGCTCTATTTACAATTATCGGGAAAATTGGTGCATCATCTCGTGCAGCGTTTTCCATAATTTGAAGCTCTCGAGATGAGGGACGTGTGTTGCTCTGCACAGTATTCCTTTGAGGCTGTTTCCTCAAAGCTTTTGAGTTCATGATGAAGTATATCTTTGAAATAAATTCCAATATTATATCTCAAAAATTCTCTTTCCAACATGCTCTGGTTTTCATCCATTGGCAGCTCATTCTCACATACAAAAATCAAACACGGGCATTTAATGATTGCTAAGCTAGTTAGGTTTTCTGGTAAAGTAGACCATTCTCTCAAAGCATCTAAATGTTTAAGATTGAGTATTGAGCAATGACAGAATTGTTGAAATTTTTGGGGAATAGTTGTCAGAGCATTACAATTGAAAAGCAGGAAATTTTTGATATTCTCTGCAAAGCAATCTTCTTGCAACCAAGTTGGATATGTCGAGCCCCTATACCCATCAATTGAAAGCCCTTCCAGATTTGCTGGGGGTCGCAATGCCTCAATAACCTCTAATTCTGAGCCATTTTCAGCTGACTCATCCCACACCAACTCAATTCTTTCAAGTTTGGGTTTATCAATGAGCCTTGCCTCAACAGCTTCATCTTTATTTCTGACATTGTCTAGATTTACAATTCTTAGAGTGCCACCAATCTCCTTCAAAGGTCCCAGTTGATGCAACTCATATCCTTCCTCTTTTTTCACATGGAATTCATCCAAATGTTGGAGTGAAGTTAATTTCCCTAGGTAAGGTACTGGAGGTAATTTGTTGGCCTCGACACCATCACGGTTAAACATATGAATGCCTTGCAGCTTGATCAAGTTACTCAACTTTGTTGGAAGAGTCTTTACAGATGAGGGTAAATATAAATACTGAAGATGGTAGAGCTTCACTACTGAATCTGGTAACTCCTCAATTGAACTCGTCGAAAGTTGTAGCAACCGGAGGTTCCTCAAATCTCCTACAACTCTTGGCAGTATTTTACAATTCACGGTCCTTACAACTAATACCCTCAAGTTTCTAAAATTTGTAGATATCTTGATAATAATTTCACCAATATCATCAATAAATCGGTTTACCAAGATGAGGGTGCGCAAGTTACTTAAATGAAACATACTAGATAGATTCTTTTTTAGATTTTCATTGTTAACTTGAAGATATACATGCTGAACAGTTGAAGGGATTTCTCTCTCAGCATTTGTTACCCTAAAACAATCTTGGGTGGAAATCTTTTCTGCAAGATCGTGAAAGAGGTCGTGCATGATATACTTTCCATCCACCAAGTTAAAATAGAGTTTGCTACCATTATTTGAAAGTATTCCTGACCTATATCTTCAACATTTCTATTATCATCTGAGGGCTGAATAAAATCAAGTGCCACCCAATAAGGCACCAATGATCCAAATTTTACACCTTTGGGGAAAAGTCTACAAATTAAGAAGCACCGTTGTACTTGCACATCAAAGCGGTAAAAGCTCCATAACAAAATCTCTCCAGTGTCGCTCAAATCGACTTTTTCTAGTGTAGCTTGCCAGAACCTGATATATGGCTGTTTACGTAGCTGGTTACCAACAACCTTAGCCGCCAAAGGCGATTTACTCATTTTTTCAGCAATCTGGTCCGCAATTTTACTCAAATTGTTCTCCAATTGTTCATTGCCAATTTTCAAACCATCGATTGCGCGGTATCTTAGAAGTGACTTGAAGTCATCAAGTGCGAGATCGCGCAACTCAATAACCTTGTCTGGTTTTAATGCATTAGGAACCAACCCTGATGAGCGGCTGGTTACAATAATTTTACATGTTCCTCCTTGAGAAGCAAACTTAATAAATGGTTTTAAGAGGTTCTCCCATTGATTCTCTTCAGCTACTCTATTATCATTATCATACCAAACATCATCAAATACAACTATGATGCTGCCAGATTGAGGTAATATTTCTATGAGCTTGTTTTGTAGAGCATCTAAATTGAGTAGATTGGGGGATTCCTTTCCCGAGGCACACTCAATCATCTCTTTTGTGCGCTCGTTGATATTCAAGTTTTGGGATAAACAAAGCCACATTTTGACACCAAAGTTCTTTATCTTTTCATTGTTATAAACATACTGTGCAAGCGTAGTCTTACCAACACCTCCCATGCCAGTTACCGCAACAACCGAGTAACGATCTCCATCATCCAACAGAAAGTTAATTATTTCGTCACGATCTCCATCGCGACCAAAAACTTTGTCAGTAAGGAGCGAGGACGTGTCAGAACGACTGTTACCGGCTATGCCGTGTTTGCTTTCGGTTTTGGCTTCTGCTGCAACATTCTTGAGATCCCTCAGTAGATCACGGAAATTCTTAGCTTCTGCAGCGACTTCCTTGAGCTTGTTCAACCGTTGCAACAATTCTCTCTTTCGAGGAGACAAGAGAGAAGCCTTTTTTACCACCGGACCGATAAACTTTGTAAGAGGTTTGATAATAAGTTTAGAGGATAAGCGCACCAAAAGCTTCTTGTTCTCTCCTTTGGCCTTGCGTTTGAGGCGCTCGTACTCGAGCTCGTGGAGGATACCCTCGGCATCATAGTAAGCATTCTTCAGACGGGCCAACTGTTGGCCTATTCAAGGTCTTTGTTATTTTGTTTAATATTTTAGTGGAAGAGAGAAAGAGAAAGGAGAAGAACTCTTATGCAGAAAATTATTTTCTATTATATTGATATACTCTTACAAATAACATATCTCCTATTTATAGGTCATATGGTGACCTTTTACAAATCCAAAAACATAAATATAATTAAACACAACACAATTACCAAGTGCATGAATTGCACAATCCAAGATGACTCTTGAAAACATAAACATTTAATCTATCTAGAAATTCCAAATACATTCATCTAACCATTTGACTAATTGACCAACTTAATTATTTTCCTTTTCTCAAAAACATTAATTTTAACACTCCCCCTTAATGTTTTTGTTTGTCATACCCAATAATTCCCGAAGATAAACAAACTTGTCACATGGAAGTGCCTTCGTGAAAATGTCTGCCAATTGGTCTCCGGTCTTCACATGCTTGATAAGAACTTCTTCATCTTCAACTACTTCTCGAATGTAATGATGCTTGAGATTGATATGCTTGGTTCGGCTATGGAACACCGAATTCTTTGACATAGCAATGGCGGATTTGTTGTCACAAAATAGAACTGTGGATGCATCTTGTCGCTCCCCCATATCTTCTAAAATCTTTCTCAACCAAACAACTTGTTTAGTTGCTTCACTTGCCGACACATACTCAGCTTCCGCGGAGGAATGCGCCACCCTCTCTTGCTTCTTTGAAGCCCACGAGAACACTCCTGATCCGAGTGTAAATGTATACCCGGATGTGCTCTTCATGTCATCCATACTTCCGGCCCAATCACTATCACAAAATCCAAACAACTCCACATCTTTTTTTTCATTTCTCTCAAACATGAGACCGAAATCTTTAGTACCTTGTATGTAACGCAACACTCTTTTTGCAATGCCAAAATGAATTTTACTTGGTTGATGTGTAAATCGAGATAACAATCCCGAAGCATACATGATATCGGGTCTCGTAGTGGTAAGATATAACAAACTCCCAACCAAACTTCTATAAAGTGCTGCATCGGCATCACCACTACCATCTTCTTTTACCAACTTCTCATTCACCAACAATGGTGTCATCACCGGATTACAATTCTCCATTTTAAATTTAGAGAGAATATTTTGTGCATATTTCTTTTGAGAAATAAAAACTCCATCTTCCCTTTGATCAATTTCAATTCCCAAAAAATAATGAAGCAAACCCAAATCATTCATCTCATATTTTTTCATCATGTCACTTTTAAACTCATGCATCATCTTTTCATCATTTCCGGTAAATATCAAATCATCAACATAAAGAGAAACAATTAGCATACCGGTTTTACCATGCTTGACATAGAGTGTTGGCTCGCTTGGACTTCTTCTAAATCCTTTGTCGGTGAAGTATGCATCAATATTGCCATACCATGCTCGAGGTGCTTGTTTTAACCCGTACAAAGCCTTCTTCAATTTGTACACCTTTGCTTCTTCACCTTCAACTTCAAAGCCTTGCGGTTGCTCAACATACACCTCTTCTTTCAACACTCCATTCAAGAAAGCCGACTTCACATCAAGTTGATATAACTTCCAACCTTTATGTGCGGCTAAAGCAATCAACAACCTTATTGTTTCATGTCTTGCCACCGGTGCAAATGTCTCTTGATAGTCAACTCCGGGTTGTTGTGAATATCCCTTAGCAACTAACCTTGCCTTGTGCTTTTGCACCGAACCATCCGGATTTGTTTTTGTTTTATAAATCCACTTCAACCCGACTACATCTTTTTCTTTCGGTTTTTCAACCAATTCCCAAGTTTTATTTTTTTTAATCATTTTTATCTCATCTTCCATTGCATTTACCCACACCTCCTCTTGAACCGCTTGCTCAAAGCATTCCGGTTCAACAACACAAAAATTGCATGTAGCATAAATATCACTTAATCTTCTAAATCTTACCGGTGTTGAGCTTGGAGAAGATGAACTCGACCCGGCATTTGTCGTAGGAGATTGTGGTTGCTCTTCTTCTTCATGAATGTTATCATCATTTGGCTCATTTTGTGGTTCCTCATGGATCGGAAAAGAAACACTCTCTACACCTTTTTCTTTCCAATCCCACTTGTCTTTTTCATTAAATATCACATCCCGACTTTCTATCACCTTATTTCTTTTCAAACTAAAGAGCCTATAGCCTTTTGATTTTGTGCTATAACCCACAAACACACATTTCTCACCTTTATCTTCAAGCTTGTGCCTCATTTCTTTCGGGACATGTGCATAGCAAACAGAGCCAAAAACCTTCAAGTGATTCACCGATGGCTTTCTACCACCGGACCACACCTCAAATGGTGTCTTGTTCTGGACCGCCTTCGTAGGACACCGGTTTAACAAGTAAACCGCTGTGTATGTCGCCTCGGCCCAAAATGTCATTGGCAAGCCCTTCTCATTCATCATGGTCCTCGCCATCTCTACAATTGTTCGATTCTTTCTTTCGGCAACTCCATTTTGCTCCGGTGTAAAACCGACCGTCAATTGTCTTTCTAGACCGATTTCTTCACAAAACTTCTCAAACTCCTTAGAGTTGTATTCACCACCTCTATCACTTCTCAACTTCTTAATCAACCGGCCACTTTGCCTTTCAACCATTCTTTGAAACTTCTTAAAAACTGAAAAATGCTTCAGATTTTTGTCTCAAAAAATAAACCCAACACATTCTTGAATAATCATCAATGAAAGTGATAAAGTACCTATTTTCACCATGCGAGGTTGTCTTCATAGGACCGCACACATCGGTATGAATAAGCTCTAACGGTTCCTTTGCCCTCCATGCCTTCTCTTTTGGAAATGACTCCCGGTGAATTTTACCGAGAGCGCATGCTTCACATACATCATGTTTCTCTTCTATGTGTGGCAACCCATACACCATATTCTTTTTGCTCAACAATTTTAGACTCTCAAAGTTAACATGACCAAACCTTTTATGCCACAACCAAGATAAGTCTTCTACACCAACTTTTAAAGCAACACTTTTTTCGGGTTTGAGTGTAAGTGGAAAGTTTCTATTTCTCTCCATTTTCACTATCACCATCAATTCTCTTTTTTTCTCCTTTTTTGTCATAAATTTGCACGATTCACCCTCAAAGTGAACCGCATGCCCATGCTCACTCAATTGCCCAACACTTAGTAAATTTTGTGCTAATTCTGGGACAAGCAACCATCATGAATTAACATTTTACCTTTCTTTGAAGCAACGCAATCGTTGCCCTTTCCCTTTAGACTTCACAACCGCACCATTACCCATTATAATTTGAGTAGTTTCGGCCGTATCAAGCTTGCAAAACATCGACCTGTCGCCGGTCATGTGATTGCTACATCCGCTATCAACATACCCACACATCTTCCCTTTTTTCACCGCTGATTGGCATGCATAAAATGTGCTTTCAACACCTTCTTTATCACTGTTTTCCTCCTCCGTATAATTGGCATTCGCTTTATTTTTCAACCTACAATTCTTCTCACATGGCCAAATTTCTTGCAATGGTAACATTGAGGCTTTCCCTTATTCCAACAATTCTTTTCTATATGACCCGGTTTCTTACAAAAATTGCAAGTTCGAGTTTCTCCACTTCTACCACCATGGAACGTATCCTCTTTGGTCACATTTTGGTTAGATGACTCTTTTAAATTAACTTTCGATTGAAACGCACTTTCTAGAGAAGAGTCACTAGGTCTATTCAACCTTTGCTCATGTATTTCAAGAGAACCCATTAGGTCTTGTACACCAAGAGTAGACAGATCTTTGGTTTCTTCAATAATGGCCGCAATATAATTATACTTGGAGAGAGACTAATTAAAATTTTCTCACAAACTGATT
>CM022082.1:16927937-17017937 GCA_011114355.1 Carex littledalei
ATCTGACGCATAGATAGATGAAATCTTTCTATTACATCTAAATGTTAAGATACTTTATCTATTTCCATAAAATCTTTTAATATTATACTAGAAAAATTATATATGAAAATAAAAAACTGGTTTTGATCGGTAGAAATTTTACAGATCCAAACTATTGAAATATTATAATCGATAGAATTCCTATCGATATTTCTACCAATTAAAAACCTGATGTACTCTTTCTATTTCTCTTTGTTCTTTTTTATTAATTTCTGTAGAAAAATAAATTCTGCATCGGCCGTCCACTGAAAATGACAGTTTTTTTTGTGTGTGCAATTTAAGAATTTCTTTGAATTAGCCCAAAATATCCATCCAAATACAAGTTCACAAAAAAAAAACACAAATTTCATTGGTCACTTAACGACCTGCTAGATTATTTTTGCAAATTTTTACTTGTAAATGGTTTTTGAGATTGCTTTAGAATTATATATAAATTGCATCTGGTTCTTTAAGTAACAATGAAGAAAAAACAATGTAAGTTATCATAAAAATCTTGTACATGAAATTTAGCAACCATGGTATATATTTCAATATACTTTTGATTATTTCAGTGCTCATGTATAATGTGACCAGAAAACTCTAATTACTTACTTCAACGGTCCTTAAATTTGCAGCACCAGATCTGTTCACTACTAGAATAATCTTTTATTGCATGACAACGAAAATGGCTTGTTGCATGGCCTTAGGCATGTAACAAGCCCCGAAATGGCTTGTTGCATGGCCTTAGACATGCAAGTGGAACCATGCAAATACCCTCCATACAAATAGTCAGTATTTACAAGGGCAGCCATGCAAAAAGTCTGTTACATGACGCTTAGCATGCAATAACTAGCCATGCAACTACTTCGAGAGTTGACCCAGTTTGGAGTATTTGCAAGGGAAGAGAGTGCGGGTCCCATCATACTATTTGCAAGGGAAGCGGACATGGGTCCCACCATAGTATTTGCAAGGCAAGGGAACGCGGGACCCACTAGACTATTTGCAAGGAGAGATAACGTGGGACCTACTTGACTATTTGCAAGGATAAATAACGTGACTATTTGCAAGGCTAGTTAACTTGACTATTTGCAAGGCAACAAACCTGATTATTTGCAAGGCTAGTTAACGTGGGCCCCATATGTTTATTTGCATGGGAAGATGATTTCGTTATTAGAAGAATATGTAGTTATTACATGGCAGACTATTTGCAAGGATATGATTTGCACTTTTTGCATGCACATAAATTACCGATATTTGCGTGGATAGTCCGACGTCTAAAATGAGCTACTTGGAGGCAATAAAGCATAATCGAATTTTACAATCCTCCCTCCCTGTACCAATATGGTACCAACCCAGTACTGTTTATCCCAGATTACCATTCAACAAGATTTACATAAAAAACATAGAAGAGTACATACATAGAAAACAACTAACAAGATAAGAAGAGTAATTAACTTCGATATATAACCAAAAGACTATAATCATCATACATTTTTCCAATATTATAAAGACACTAAAACAACACCTTTCAAACAATTACCAAGATAAGAAAATAAGAAGAATAACTTCTATATATAACCAAAATATACCCACCTTTCAAACATTAACAAAATAAAACAAACCCCCACTGAAATTGCAAAATATACCCAAAATATTTCCAAAATACTTTACCCTTAATATTGCCAACCACACTAGACCTCCCTGCTTCATGTTGAAGGTTGATTGGCCAACCAATCGGACATTGCGGCATCATGTCCGGTAATTTCTTGTACATTCCGAGAACTCAGCAATGCTTGGAAAGGCTCCTGATTTGGTTGTATGGAATCAGCAGCATCCTATGTATATCAAATTGTTATATTAGAACATGTTATTGTTATAACAATTATTTATGCAGTTGGATTATAAGTTAGTATTGTCACTGTCATTGTACAAAAATTGGAGAAGCATAAGGTGCAGGGTAAGTACATGCATGTTTGGATTGTAACACTAGTGTAATATGTACATATATTCATTTTTTGAAAAAAAAAAACAGTTGTTATTAAGCTTGACAAAAAATATTAAATGTCAGATTTACTAGTGTAATTCAACAAAGCTTTAAAATTACTCTCGAGAAACACACAACTTACCGCTTGATTTACTGTTTGAACAATACCATCCATGCCTAAAATCATAGTTCTGAGGCTCTCATTAGTTAACATCACACCCTTTGGGTCCCAGTTGTAGCACTCATGTACATTACAGTACATAAATATGATTTCTGTACTTTTAAAAATAAAACAATAAAATTTCAATATCATGCCAGACTTTATTTCTGATTCAATTTTAAAAAGAACATTCAATACCAAAAGAATGAAACAATATGTTATAACTAAAATTATACTTTTGATTACCTTTGTGCTTTGTCAGTAAAAACAGAAACAAATGGTTGCTCGAGAATTCTTGTAAATCAGTTGCCAGCGTAATCTACTAAAGCAAATATCATCCATATCAGTCAAATAGATTTGTTTGTTGTGCAGTTTTGAATTGTGTTTATTGTTATAAATGGGAGAAATTTAGGGAATGGGTTTGTATATAGGAATGAATTTCATGACAAAAGGCTATATGGGACTAATCTTAATTAAAAAAATGAACTTCTAATAAGACAAAAAACTAGAATTAACTATACTTGTATTCAGAAATTTCAACATCCCTTAGATATTACCAGATTAGTTAACATCTGTATTTACACTTAGCAAGCAGCAGCAAAAAGCTATAGCTGTATACCCTTTATATCCTATAAAGAAATCATGAAAAAAATAAATAGACAAGTACCTTTCACAATTTGGAGAAATATTTCTAGATAGTAATTGTTTGTCTATTTGTTATGTTGACATCTATCAACACTGATATGATAACAAAGATATTAGTGCTTCGCCCAAATCAATAATTATTTACCCCAAATTGACCAATTATGTAGATGCTGCCACTACTAAATCCTAACCAGCACTGATTTAGCCCAAATCAATAATTATTTACCCAAACTGATTTAGCTTTTTAGCAGTGGTAGCACTACTTATTTACCCCAAAGTATATCCATCATGCAATTAGCTAGCATAATAAGTTCTAAAGAAACTTACATGCCTGCCAAATCTACCAAGTCTCGCCAGAGCTGGATCAAGAATGTCAGGCAAATTTGTAGCAGCAATCACTATAATGCCCTGTTATAAAAAAAACATTGCCCACATGATATTTAAGCGAAGTATTTGAAAATTTAATCGATGCAATTTCTAGGTATCAAGCTTCTAAATGGTTATCAAAAGGGATTTTGGACCCCCAGCATTAAATTCTCTAAAAAGGATAAAAGGATTTTATTAATTAAGCGGATTAACAGCTGAAAAAGCGATAAAAAAAAGCAAATAATACAGATTTGACGGATATTGACGGTTGATGTTTGTAGTTTCCAACTACCCCACATACTTTTTCTCTTTAAGATCTTGGAGTTTTAATTAAGTACAAGTTTTTTTTGGGAATTGAGACCTTGTAGTATTTAAGTATTAGTTTACTGCATTATAATGTTAGAATTTATAATGTTAGAACTCTAAAATTGATATTATGTTGTGTTATCAAGTCCAGAGGTGTGCCATTTATAATTTGAACTTTGTAAAACAAGGAAAAAAAGAACAAAATTTACAAAAATGCCAGTAATGATTTGTCAGCCACTTTATCACGCTTAATTCTGACCACACTGTTGTTAAATGGCGCTAAATTATTTTTGAAAGCTTGACATGTAAATAAACTTAACATTATATATATCCCCATAATATACCTCGTTCTGTTCAAATCCATCCATTTCAACAAGAAGCTGATGCAAGGTTTTCTTTGTGTGCCCTTCCCATTGTTTTCTAGTTGAACCTACCGCATCTATCTCATCAATGAAAACAATGCAAGGAGCCTACGAATAAAATAGAAAAGGTCAAATAAGACAATTGCAAATATTCGTTTTGGAGTTGTAATACAATAAATGGGAGTTACCTTTTTCTTAGCAGCTTGAAATAAAGCCCTTACTCTCCGAGCACCAACGCCGACAAACCTAAGAAACAAAGGTATAGAAACATTCTTATCATTATTGCTACCATCATGATTAATAATTCTTTTATTCATGTTACTTCTTATTTTGAACAGTAGTGTGTCTATTGGAATGGTGTATTTTATTTTTCTCTTGGTTTTCTACAATACTTTTGGATGGGTGGATGTTCTGCTCCAGCATTAAGCACAACACCATGGTGGAAAATCGCAGATTTAACTGGGTGTGAATATTGGCTTACATTTCCTCAAATTCAGAACCAGCTAAATCCTAACCAGTTCAGATGCTGCCACTACTAAAAAGCTAAATCAGTGCTGTAACAGTATTTTTCTTTCTTCGAAATATACAGAAATTTGTTCAAAGAAAATGAGGAATCGAACCTGTAACAGATATTTCCTCTTGCTGATTTCGCTTGCCTACTAAACTTAGCTTGCATCTGGAGTTCCTTCAATTATTAGGTAACGATCAACTGGTCAAAGGACCAGCTGATGTGGCAGAGGGGATGCTAGGGTCGGCGGCGGAGGACTGGCACTAGGTGAGAGAGGCTGAGCGCCGTATCGCGTCCAGACTCTGTATCGGCGTCGCGTCCACAGCAGCGATCGTGAAAATTTTAGGATTTTGGCTAGGTGGTGGCTAGGTTTAGAAAGGAAGAGGGAGAGCGGGTGGCTAGGTTTAGAAAGGAAGAGGGAGAGCGGGAGATGAAAAAATAGTAAATTCTGGATGAAGAGGGAGGGCGGGAGTGAAATATTGGGAGAAGAGCGGGAGTGAAATTTTGGGAGGGAAGGAGGTGAAAAATTTTAGGGTTTGGCAGGAATTTAGGGAGGAAATGAGTGGGAGAGAGATGGGGGGAAACTGAAATTCTCCAAGTATAATGGGGGAAACTGTGATCTACAGGGAGAGGGCGAAATCCTCTCTGGATGTGATGGGAGAAGGAAAAATTTATGAAGTATTGATTTTAACAGAGCAGTTTTAGCTTCAAACAGTGTGTTAGATATATTAGACGCTCTTTAAATTATATAGGCCATGCGCTGCATAAAATTAAAACTGCTCTGCTAACAAAATCGCCTCAAATTTTAAAGTTCTGCGAGGAAAAATTGAGATGGAAGTGAAGTAAAATTAATTACACATGTTCATTTAAAAGTAATTTATTAGGATAAAATTTATTTAAGAAAAAAAATTCTACATTATGTAAATTTTGTAATATCTTTACTCCCAAAGTTTATTTATTTAATTGCACTTGTAATATCTGAATAGGATTATAACAATTTTTTTAGAAAAATATTATGAAAATGAAACAAAATAAAATTAGGTAAGCATGCATAATAAATAATATGAAAAAAAAATTATTTTTTTACATGAATGAATAATATGTGTAATTTTAATTGATGTGAAATGTCAAATTAAATAAAAACATGTTAATTAGAAACTTAGTGTTTTGTAAATTTAAATAAATTGCATATAGGTTACATGTTAATCTTTTAAATGAGAAGGAAATGAAATAAATTTTTGTCAAAATTCTTCCCCCCTTTCTCCTTTGAAGGAAATTAAATGCTAGGCTATCGTCCCTATCCTGCATATAGGGGGGACTTTCTTTACACACTAACATTAAAGGATTGTGTGCATCAGCTATCGTCGGATCTAAACAGAAATGTTATTTTACCTTAGAGTATAGGGACTTCCTATCCACATCACATAAATATGCACACTTCATCACAGATCATACGGCTCATATTCACAATCCTAATCTGATTCTAAACACTTGTACATAATTAAATATGAAAAAATTAAAAAAAATTAAAAACTAGTGTTTTATATTTTCTATTTACAAATCATATCAACCATTGACAATTTTATAGAATTTCATTATTTGTAGCCTCTTCAAATTGAGCCAAAAAATTTGGGCCGTTGATTTTTCGCATGAGTATTCAACGGTTGATCTGCAATGAAATAATGCCCAATTTCTTTTAAAATGATCAAGTTAGTACCAGGACCTTAAAAACAAAAAAAAATTGGAGTTTCAACAATTATAAGCTTCGATCCAATGTGTAATATCTATAGCCCTACGATGTCATTATATTTCGTCGCTTGGATGGATGTGTAAATGAACATCAAATTAAATCAAACTTACCAACAATGAAATTAATGGAACACTCTTTAATTTGAACGGTTCCGATCGACTAACGGATGATGTTTGTCTTTGTTCCTTCATTAACTCACCCAACAAGAGTTGATGTTCTATGGTCATGCATGTTTGACACAAGTCATTGATACAACATGCATGTACAACTATACAATTTAATTTGTCAAAATTATGTAATAATGAAATAAAAATATTCTAGCATTATATTTTAATATAAATTGTATCAATATCATTTTAAATTATTGTCATTTTAATAATTGCCAATATTGAACTAGTTAAATTTATAATAAATAAAACCAACACCAATTATTACTCGTAAATATTTAAACACATATGTACCATCAATTATAATACTAATTGGCCATAAAAACTGTAAAAATTTAAAAATATATTTTTTAGAATTTTTTTCATGTTATTTGTTATGCATACATTACTTAATTTTGTTTTGTTTCATTTTCACTTGCCTCTCAATTTTCCCTCACGGAGCTTTGAAATTTGGAACGATTTTGTTAGCAGAGCAGTTTTGATTCTATACAACGCACAACCTAAATAATTTAAAGAGTATCCAATATATTTAACACATTGATTGAAGCTAAAACTGCTCTGTTAATATATGTACTTGAGAAATTTTTTGTTCCCATGACATCCAGAGAAGATTTAGGGAGCCGCCATCTCTCTTGTATTCATTTCCCTCCCTCTCTCCCTCTTGGGTTTTCAAAATCGATCTCCGCCGCTCAGCGCAAATTCGGCTCTCCTCTCTATCCGTCGCTCAGCAACTTCAGCCCCTCTCTCCTTCCGCCGTTACCTTCGCCGCTCAGCGCAACGCCGAGGCATAACTCTGTCGATTGGAAGCCGTCCGCCGAGCCAGGCAGCCGCCGTGCTAGGGTTCATAGCTAGGGTTCCAGTTGTAAAAAGAGATATCAGTACACAGCCTCCCATGCAGTCGCCGCCGCTATAGCAACTCTCGTCGCCACATTCTCACCGGAGGTTCCATCACAGAGGGTGCGCCTCCGTCTCCCCCGCAGTCCAACAGTGAGCTGTATGTTGTTCCTAAGTTTTGATTTGGGTGAGTTGTGCCATCTCAAATCTAATAAGCTGTTTTTTTTTTTCTTTTATTGTTTTACTTAAAATCTTTGTTACTAGAATTTCTTTGTGTAACGAAAGATTGTTCATGGGATAAATGTTAGGTTTTGATATGTCAGTGTGAAACACACAACTTTGAAGAGACGAGCACTCTGGAAAGAATTCAATGCTTGTTCTTTGAAATGTCAGTGTGAAACACACAAAATTAGGGGCCTGCGTGATGGATACAGTAAGTATCAAAAGCATTCAATGCTTGTTCTTTAATCTTGTAATCTATTGAAATTGATCATATATAGTATATCTTTCTTTAATTTTCTGAACGAACATTATCATTAGTGAATAAGTTTATCCAACCAACAACAAATATGCAATGATACTCTGAACTTGGGTTACAACACCTGATGGCTCAGCCGGGAACATTATCATTAGTGCTAAGTGGTAATTGGGAACCTTTTTTTCTGAACTGAGAATTTGTGCTAAGCTTTTTCTTTAGGTTGTCTGATAGATATCAAATTAATTAGCTTTTTGCTGAAGCTTTTTCTTGTTTTATAGATATTTAATTTAACTTGGGGCGCATATATGCATTTCTTTCTAGTTGAATCACTCAATTAATTAGTGCAGTACCAGTTGGTCCGAAACCTGGTGGGGAACAAGCAAAGTGCAGGAACGAAATTTTGTGTAGTCACTTATTTCATCCTCATCGCATAATTTTAATGATTTCAGTGACCTTAGTACAATATTAAAAACTAAGGAGGTGTTTTTTTTTTTAATTTCTCTGTCATTAGAAATCTGGTTCTATTTTTGCTATTATTTCTATTGCTAATTCATTAGCACTACTGCCTATGTTATTACATGATATATTTTTTCTTAAATTTGATGTAGGCTACGAGTGTGCTGGATGTAATTGGATTGTGCATCATATAATTGGGTAATTGGGGAACAAGTTTTTGCTTTTGCTTACAAGGTGTTCGATGGATTGCCACAAAGATTTGGTTGAGGTGCGAATTACTGCAACTTTTAATCTGGTGGTGCCTTTTCTTTTTATTCACTATTTTCATTTCTTATTTCTTTATCTATTTACTTATCTACTGTTGTAGCGAATGGAGAAAAGTCGAGTATGATTGTAGAAGGCTCTTCAGCTTGACAATAATTACCTCAAGGTTTAAGTCTCTATACCTTTTCTTTTTAGGACTAAAAGAAGAATTATAGTTAAATTTAGGACTAACATACTTTACATTCGACTTGCATGCTATTGGGATTCAAGCTGAATTGTCCATCTTGATCTCCAAACTGGCTATGGTACTTGATGTCTTTTCTCTTCTTTCTCTAATTCTTTATCATATCACACTAATCATACTGGCACATACATAAAACTCCCACTATGCACTGAATACTTCAAGTCAGTAATAAAACTCTTTTAACACCCCTACTGTCACAAAAATAGTCAAAAATACCCTTCTGCTGAGAACTGGCAAATCAGAGGCCATAAACTCTGATTATGTCAAAATAAACATGACAGGCATGTAGAGGACTTCATTCCATGCAGTTTAGCCCCAAGTTTTGATTAAATTGGATTTTTCTACTATTTTTGGTGAATTTTCAAAGTTCAGTTTTTCAAAGTTTGATTTTTCCCTCTCTTTTTTTCTCTTTTCTGCTGCTGGTACATAGGAAACATGGTATTGCACCCCTTACCAGCACCCTGTAGGAAAGTCATGAGGCCACCAAATAAATTACACACATAATTTCAGGACTTACCATGTACCGGTCACCTCCAATAGGCCTTTAACCCACTAACCCATTAGCAACAAATTTGCTAGTTCTTCTCTAAAAAGAGCCCCATAGTGCACTCCACCTGTAGCACCGAATCACCATATCATTTCACTGATTATACCCCTTCTATACATATTGTTAGTTTATGTTGATATAATTTTCTTTCATCAATTTCAATAGCAGGTACTCACCACATGTATCTTTTGTTATTTTCTGATGTCTTGTAATGACTTTTATAAATTGTACCCTTTTAAGATTTTGCAATTCCATTTAGAAAAATATGTAAATCGTAATTTCTACTTGTAATAATTAGGTTTGGTTTGCACTTAATTTTTGAGGCAATTTCTCACTGTAGCAGTACATGCAATTGATTTATTAGAGTTTGTTAATTGATGGAGTTTGTAACTTTGTAAAAAATATCAATCTATATATTTAATGTTATTTGATATAATGTTGTATGTCGATATTGAATTGTTATACGATATTTGATATTAAATTAGAATCTAATATTATATTAGAATTGAGTTATTATTTGATATCATTGGTACTTAAAGATACTTATTTTGTACATCATCAAATTATGATTAGAGATCATGTTTCAAGGTAATTAAAAATACAGAATCATATAAATTCGGTTAGCATGTTCTTCAATTTTTGAAAACTAGCGTGAAGGAGAGGTTTCGTGCTGATGACGAAGTCGATGCTAATCTAGAATTTTTCCAAGATGAAATGCCGGATCATGCAATTGAGGTTTCAAATGGCGAAGAATTTGATTGGGATGGTTTGGCCCCTCTTGAAGGTGAGTTCGAGCTAGTAGACGATGCAATGTCGCAAGATGAGGATGAGGATGAGGAAGAGGTCAACCAAATTGAACTTTCAAGTGACGAAGAGTTGGACATGGACCAAGATGAGGATGAATTTGGTTTCTAGGCCCTCGATATGCTTCCGTTCAAGAGTTTTAATATTGGTTAATCAAAAGTTGTATGTGTGTTGATACATCTTTTGTACAATTGTTTTTGTTCCTCCATTATTTTGGAAGGTTTGTTCTAAATGCAAGAATTTAATTAAGTTATCAAAGTATTGAATTACTATATACTGTTATTATTCGTGCTGTTGTGAATTTTAATTAAAAGCTTCATTGAAAAGGAGATATCAAATAAACAGAAATGAATCTGTGTCCAGTAAATAAACTATTGCATGGTTAATCCCATGCAATTGTTTCGAACTTCAGTCCAGACTATTTACATGCGAGTGATAGTGGACTATTTACATGGACCTTCAATAAAATATAATATGGCCATAGAGTTAAGCAGTTGCATGGAAATTTAATAAAATATAATATTTACTAAGTGGTTAAGTAGTTGCATGAGAAGGGAGTTGAGTTGTTGCATGGACCTTAATTAAATATAATAACTACTAAGTTTTTAAGTAGTTGCATGTCCATGGAGTTGAGTTGTTGCATGGACCTCGAATTAATTATAATATCTGACCTTCAAAACTTATTTGCATGACAGAACATCACACAGTTGCATGGTTGCGCTTCACACAATTGCATGCGATACATGTTACATGGGGCTTCGCATGCAACAAGTTTAAAAAGTCAACAAACACCATTTCTTTTGCATGAGCCGTCTCAACCATGCAAAAAACTGGTGCCGGGCATGCAAAAAACGATTATTCTAGTAGTGGTTTATGTTGCATAATAGAGTCAACTGGGTTGAAATGATAATTTATTGAGATTATTATTATTTGTTGACTATATGGAAATTAGTATTTTGCACGTATCATTTTCTGACTATATGTATCATTATTACTTTGTTTTAACATGACGGTTGTTCGTTACTGCAATGATGATATAGTGTTGAGATAATGTTGTCCCGCTACAAGTAATTACAAAAAAAAAAATTCGATCTAGCGCAATTCGACATATATTAACTTAATTGAACGGATACAACATATAATAACTTAGATTCTCGGCCCCAAGATTCAAAAGAGCACATTTGGAACATAAGAAATTATTAAAACTCTTAAAAGATGAGGATGTCAAAAAAATATTCTTAGAGGCAACAAAAAAGCTCCAAACATTAATTCAAAGATGTCTCCATATTCAAGTACTATTAATTTGTTGTTTAATTTCATTTCATTTCAGTTTGATAAGATGAATGTAGATTTTTGAAATTTAAGTGAGAAGTTGATGTTTGTATGGTGTTATAGTATAATTACTCGTATTTTTACTGTTGGTTTATTCCATTATCTTAGTACATTAATGTACGAAAAAAAAACTAATTTTCTTACTAATACTCAATTTATTAGAAAATTCTATATATTTGTTGCACATAATAAATAACATATGTATACAATATATTATAGATTTGATGAAAATTGAAAAAGCTTCCTGTATGCAAGTAATATTGCATATGAGCAAAATATATTGTTGCTCCATATTATTCAAATACAAACTTAATAGGTTGGACGGCATCTACCTTTGTCCCTTCTTAATTATCTCATACCAATCATTTAACAAAACAAAAAACAACAAAAACAAAGAGTAGCTGCCTGATATCACTTGTACTCTGTCACAAAATTGAGATTGAAACGTCAGATAATTTAGTATATTATAACATTTTTAATGAAAGAGGTTGAAAAGTATACGTAACGAGAGCTGATATTTTATATATGTAACTTTTTTAAGGTAGATTTTGCAAAAGCGTTTGACACAGTCAGCTGGGAATTCATCGCGGAGGTCATGCGTCACCAGGGTTTTCCGAACAAATGGATATCCTGGATAGTGAAAACAGTCTTAACGGGTTCTTCGCAAATCATGATAAATGGTCTGCTCGGGAAAAAGATCAAGTTAAAGCGCGGGGTCAGACAAGGAGATCCCCTCTCGCCACTTCTGTTCATTCTTGCAATTGATTTTCTTGCTCGATACGCGCAAAAACTTACAGACATACAAGCATTGCGAATGCCTTTCCAGGATATGACACCGTGTTTACTCTATGCCAATGATGTGCTATTCTTTGTGAAACCAGAAATTCAGCAGTTGCAGGCGCTACAGATTATGCTCATGGTATTCAGAAAGGTATCAGGATTATCTGTCAATTTGGCAAAGTCCGAATTACTAATCTCTCAAGGAGCTCAAGAGGAACAGCAAGAGCTAGCGACTATATACTTGGATGCAAATTGGGTAGCTTTCCCTTCACATACCTCGGCCTTCCATTATCTAACAAAAGATTGCCAGGATCAGCATTCCTGCCCCTGATTCAAAGGATGAGTATGCGCCTTGCGGGATGGGCTGCAAAGCATCTCTCTATTGCAGGAAGGATAGTGTTAATCAACTCGATACTGACATCAATACCAACATATTACATGACATGCCTTAAAATGCCTTAGTGGGTGATTAGCAAAATGGACAAGATAAGAAGGACATTTTTATGGCATGGAGCCTCATCAGAGTCAACGAAAATGAGCTTAGTAAACTGGAGTACAATGTGCAGGCCAAAAGAACATGGAGGGCTGGGAATCTTGGATTTAGAAAACTTCAATCAGGCGCTTCTCCTCAAGTGGGTTTGGCAATGGGGCAGGCCTGAAAGGACACTATGGAAACCCTTCATGCAACACCGTATAATGCCACAAACACTTTTT
The DNA here is from genome assembly GCA_011114355.1 of Carex littledalei. Lineage (NCBI taxonomy): Eukaryota > Viridiplantae > Streptophyta > Magnoliopsida > Poales > Cyperaceae > Carex > Carex littledalei. The sequence continues at coordinate 16,940,657 of CM022082.1, forward strand.
CCAGACGTGCCCCTTTTCACGAACAAAACAAAGACTTTTATGCAATTCTGCTGCATGTCCTTCCACTACAAACCAGGTAATTGACGGAAAATCTCTTTATGGAACCACAATTGGGGCAATGGCATACTAAGACTTGAATTGCAAAACTTGTTTACACATGCCGGGGATCCTGACATCACCCTCACAGAAGCCAAACAAGCCAACAGAATACAACATCTGTTCACACACAGACTAACATCCATGGCATGTGAGGAGAGAGAAATTTTGCAACAAAAACTAGCACAAATCAGTCTACGGCAGGAGGAAGATGGAATCCAATGGCAATGGTCGGATACAGGAACATATACAGTTAAAAGCGCATATCAAAGACTGATGGATGGACCACGAATACAAACACCATTTCACCAAATTTGGAAGCTACATGTACCACCACGAATGAAGGTATTTGGATGGCTTTTGATAAGAAACAAACTTTTAACAGTAGACAATCTCAAAAAGAGAGGGTTCCAATTAGTCAACAGATGCACTCTACGCAAGGCAAATCAGGAAACTGCAAGGGATTTATTCAATAATTGCCCTTTCTCAAGAGCTCTATATGAAGAAATGGCAAGGACGATACCCGAAAAGATGGCAATGGTACATACCAGCTCGTCAAAAACCAAGATATTAACAAGGACAAGAGTTGCTGTAGGACAGAGATCGGCCTTACTGATGACACTCTTCATCCTATGGCGCGAGAGGTGTGCCCAAACATTCACAGAAGGCAGCAAAAACATTGACGAACTCAGGAACGAAGTCCTCTGGCAGATGCAATTTTTTGAAGCAAGAACACGCAGGCCAACAACACCTTAACATAATAAAAAAAAAAAAATTCTATTTTACTTTTCTTTTTATTGTTTTCTTTTCTGTTTTCTTTTTGTTCTTACTTTCTTTTTTTCTTTAAGCTCAAATGTTTGAGCTCCCTTGTTTTTTTCCTATTATGCGTTACAAATTCCTTGTAACAGACCATTTATCAATGAAAATACGGGCTCGATCCCTATTTTTCCTCAAAAAAACTTGTGTGTAATTAGTTTTTTCTATTTTTCTCAAGCTCGCTAGCCTCTTCGCACTTTACTGCTTAAGTGACCATCTTTGAATTTTTTGTATGTCTTTAAAATTAAGAGTGTTGAAGAAGAAAATAATGGAAATTAAGAGCCATTAAAATATTTTCAAAAGCATAGAAAAAAAGCAATGATTGGAGAAAAACCCGTTGACTTACTTATAAACAGTATAGAATCAATCTGGACTTTCGAACTGGTAAAAACATGCATTCTCAAGTCTATTTTTTCATCAAGAGATCCAAGATGATTCTTAGTTACTTAAGATCATATTCATTGCATTTTGACGATGTATTGTAATTTCTGCCTTAGCACGAGATCCACAACTTCTCTTGCCTATGAAGAGAAGCCGAGGAACACATGATTAATTACTTCTTTCTTGCCTCGGTTAAGTATCGCGAGCGAAGCAAAGCTCTAGTTCCATCATTAATCTGGACTGCTTCTTGTTTTATCGTTAATAAATATCTTCAACAAAGCTCAACAAAATACTTTAAAAGTTAAGTTCTTTGCTTCGAATTCACATCCTCTCCGGTACCGTAAAAAGTAATTTTTTAGTATTAGTGAATCTGAACCGTTCTTTTAACTTTGTACTAATCTCAAAGCCTAAATAATACTGCTTCAAAGCTAACCCGAATCTCAAAGCAACTAAGAGTAAATCTCAACAGTCAAGTGTAAAGGGAATCTTTTACATATATTGGAGCACTTGAGAGTAGGTCCGATGGGCATCGGACCTATTCTGGTTCGATGGGTTTAATCACCGTCTATTTGCTTTACAATTCGTGCAGAATGCTTTAAAATCCGTGCGTGTATGTTTCAATTTTCGAACGGTCATCACAGTTGTTGAACCTAAAAGTAGGTCCGATGCCATCGGACCTACTCCGTTCTCATATTGGAGAGGTGACTCTTCCCTTCACTTCTTGCTGTATATATATTAGCAGAAAAGTACAAAAATAAGTAGGAATTGAAAAGAGAAATGCACATGGTGGGACATGGCCCACATATCATGACTCATGAGACAGCAACATATTTGAGTGAACTGGAGAAGTAGATGCGCTGTAAGTGCATGCTGAGGCGCCACATTTTGCACAGTACTTCAGATTCCCCTAAATTTGAATTCATCTCTCCTAAAATAGGATGCATGCACCGTGTTTGCATCTGATTCGTGAATCATGTGACATAGTGTGAAACAAGGTAATTAGTACAACAGCTGTACGTTCATGGCATGGGACCTCATTGAAGCTCAAATATTCGATTCTCAAAAAAAATATCAAACATTCGCATACACGTGGCTGGTTCATAATAGAGGTAGGAGTGTTAATCATTTTAATTCGGTAAAAATACAAATAATTTTTTTTTAAAACTATAACCGAACCAACCAAAATAAATTAATTAACCGAATTGGAACCGGTTAAACCGAAATAAGAAAATTAATTATAAACAATAAATATTTTTTATTTTTGAATTGTTTTAAGATTGATTAAAAATATTGTTTGGTTCGATCTAACCGGTTTTGAACCGAACCAGGCATTATATATTATGTTGTAATTTATAAAAAAAATTAAATTTTTTGGTTTGTACTGAAACGAGCAACTAAATTAGTTTCAAAAAAATAAGCTGAACCGATCTATTTAACCAGAAAAAAACCGAATTGTTCGTGAAACAATCAAATTGGAAAGGTAACAATTCTGCGTTTTATAGCTTCTATTGGATTTCTTATTATTTGGATATCTTACATTAGTATCAATATTTTAGGAATAGGTTTACATATCTACGATATATTCAGATTTATATAAAAATTAAATTTTTATATTGAAAAATAGACCAATATCTATAGAAATTAATTCCATATATTAAGAAAAAAATTAAAAGCAAACAAAATCTCAAAAACTAATCTTTTTTTGATATAGAAATTAATTATATATCTTTTTTTAGATTGAATTTTTCTTGAAAATTCTCAAAAACCCAACATATATCTTATCGGATTAGAATTTCGTTCATTTTGGAATAAAATGAAAAAATCTTTTATATAATTTCAATAAAAAAAACCTATTTTGTTTAATTTTCATTATAGATAGAAGCTTCAATTATATTCCAAATGAATGAAAATACTATCTTTGATAATAATTAGACAAGATAGTTTCATGAACTCTCTCGATGAAAAATGATAAAATAAAATCAGGATAAATACTAATTTAGTCTATTATTGGTTAAAAAAGACAGGTTGAAATAAAGACTTCTCGTGATCCAGAATCCAAATAAAAAAAATTCGAGTTTAAAACATGAAATAACTTGTAGTCATAGAACTAATATAGATAAAAATTAATTGGAGTTGAAAAATATATCATTATATTTTCCCCGGTTCAAATATCACTACAGCAGAAAAGACTTTCTGCGACCGGTATCAGCGGCCAGTGCTGACGCCGGTCACAGAAAGTCTATTTTTTCTAAAAAAAACCTGTAACTAAAATCTGATGCGATCAGATTTTTCTGCGACCGTATCTGCGGCCGGTGCTATCGCCGGTCGCTGAAGGTTGTCCCAAAAAATTCAGCGTGAAAACCTCCCTCCCTTGCATTACTGATTTCATATATAGATATGGTTAAAATGAAACAAAATTAATGATCTTTCAATCTTAATTTAATTTCTATGGCAGGTAAATGAAGTGCATGCGCAATATGTAGCGGCAATGCAAGAGCTATTGGAGAAAAACAAGGCTAAGTACGGTTCAAAGGATCTTCAACTTAAACTTTTCTAGACTAGACTTTTTTATTATCAATCAGAGAAACAATATAATGGAAGTTGGATTGATAAGATATAAAGACCATGTATTTATTTATTTCCTTGTCCTCTTAGTATTTTATTTTAATTAATTGAAATTCTTGTTCAACCTTCAGTTTGCCAGCAAATTTGTTTGTATGTTTATGTTGTATGTTGGTACGTGTCGTACCAATTATTAAATGGTGCAAATTTAAATAATAAAAAAAATTCCAAAAACCTGACAGAACACTTTCTGCAACTGGTTTTAAGTATCAGCGATCGTTTTTTGGTCGCAGACACTTTTTTCTTGATGTCAGAAAAAAACAGTGAAAAAAAAAAGTGGTCGCAAAAGAGTTTCAGCGACCGGGTGATGTCATTCAGCGACCGGCGATGTCATCAGAAGAGTATCTGCAACAAGACTTACAGCGACCGGTCTTCCAGCGACCGGATTTGACTTTCTGCGACCGGAAATAGTATCAGCGACCGGCTCCAATACTTTATGCGACCGGTTTTCCGGTCGCTGATGGTCCTTTCTGCTGTAGTGTATGCTATTCCTTATTGGGTAAAGTATGGCCAGACGTTTTACAAACATATATTTGTGAGGGCATTTTTACATAGTCATTTTACAATTGTATGGCCACAGGCTCACACCATAAGATAAAAGTAGAGAGATGCTCTTTCTCATAAAGGAGAAGAGTTATAAAAGATAGGATTATTGGGTAATGTATATATCGCCGTGTCTTTTTCCAATGAAAATATATATAGGATTACAGAGTTTAATTAATATATTCCTATCGGTTGAAAGCTAGAATAATTATATACATATCTATGCTCCTATAATATCTCAATAGTGTTTGTTTCCCTTTATACATTTTACTATATCACTAGTGTGCTACCTGTACAATAATGACATGCCGTACTACCCTTTCAAAAATTTATTGGATATACATCAACGACGAATTCAAAACATTGAACAGATCTACTTCACGAGTGATGCATTTACATATAAAGATTATAAATGTTTAATTAATTTAGTATAAAATCAAACAGTAAAAAAATTGAAGATTTATAAGTTAATTTTAATACATTCATTTTCTATTATTTTTTTACCACTTAACTTTATACTATATGAATACAAAAATCTATAAATTTTACATGTAAATGCATCACTCGTAAAGTAGATCAGTTTTAAATGTTTGAATTTGTTGTTTGAAGTCTATTCATTAGATTTGTTAGGAAGTAGCACAACACGTCACTATGTTACAGGTAGCACGCTAGCCTTTTGTGAGAGAATTTTTTACATAGTCTTTTTACAATTTTATAGCCGCAAGCTCACAACATAAGATAAAACTAGAGAGATGCTCTTTCTGATAAAGGAGAAGAGTTACAAAAGAAAGAATTATTGGGTAATAATGTATCTCTCGTCATGTCTTTTTCCAATGAAAAAATAGGATTACATTTGAGAAAAATAACTAGTGCTTGATCATATAGGGATATATATGACTGAGGCTGTTCATCAAGAAACTAGAGAATATTTTTTCTCAACATTATCTTCTCAGAATCATAAAAATATCTTTCTGAGTTTATCTATTTTTTATCTAATAATGCATGAATAATATAAATAGCTAATTTGATACTGCTTACCCTACTGAATTTATAAGAAGAGTTACGTACTCTTCCTCCTAATGATAATAATTTATTTTTCCAACTTTGTAATATTTTTTTTGACTTATCTACCAGTGGATTCCAGTCTGCTACAGAAAGGTTTTTTATTGTGTAGTGATATACACCTAAGTCAATGGCAGTGTGGATATTATGCAACTTAAAATATTAGCTAGTTCCAAATTTATCTTTCTCAGAAATATTTTTTTTTTATAAAAAGGCCTAAGTCCGTTTCATTGAAACAAAAGTTAACTTACAACCGAATAGAGAGTCTAGATAACCATGTCACACAACCACATAAGCCAAGACATAATAGCAGCTATAAAGTTGGCAAAGTACGGAGCATAACTAAGAAAAGAAGCCACGCATAGTGGGGCTGAGGTAACTAAGAAAAAACCAAAAGAAACATCCAGACAGCAGCTAACTACTATGTAGTCATCTTCCTTCATGAGGCAGGAGCATCATCCCAGCAAGCTCTGCAATAGCCAGCTGCTCATCAACATCGTCAAGATGCCAGCTAGCTAATTAAAAGGATCTCATCCTAATCTGTTGGTAGCCAAAGCGTAAGGTTCTCAGAAATATTAAAACCTATTATTTCACTTTTCGCAAAGTTTATTACAAGTCTCGATAAATCTTCAAAGCCTAAGATAATAAATTTAAGTACCTCTACCATAGAAGAATAAACATAGCATCATCAGCAAAATAAAGGTTTAGAACACCTTTATTTTGAAAATTTCCTAAACCAGCTATCTTCTGCAGTTGATATGTTTGGTGCTGTGTGCTGTTTGTTGTTTTATGTTTTAAGTTTATGTTAAAATAAAGGCAATATGCTACGTACCTTAGCATACTGGCCCTGTAATTAAACCTCTTTCTTATCAATATATTGTTGGCAGTTTTATTGCCAACCTTAAAAAAAAAAGAAAATCTCCTAAACCTCTTAAAAATCCTGCTACTTGAAGTCTATGAAGTTAACTAAATAAAAAGGAAATGAAGATAAAAGATCACCCTGCCTTGGTTCTCTTTTGCATACAAAATGACCCATTAAAATTAACACATGTACTTCCACTCTCAAGTAGTTGTTTAATTCGTAATCGAAATTTAGAACCAAAATCTCCAGCTTGTAAAACCTTTGATAAAAAAATCCAGCAAACCCTATCAAAACCTTTCTCAAACTCAAGCTTGAATAAAATCTTTAGTTTTTTTAGTTTAAACCTAATGCAATACTTCATGTTCTACTACTATATTATCCATTGTAAATAACTAAATATACCCTTAATATAAGTAGTGTGTGTAGGGTTAATTAAGAGATTCACACTAGTGGAAAATGTAAAAACAATATCGCCCCATCAGGATTGGATATGGCAAAAATGTGATACTAATAACAATTAGGATCGCACCTAAATCCGATTTTGATGGCTTCATTTGACCGATCCTGATTGCTAATTCTCTACTAGTGCCATAATAAAGACTAATATGTCCGGCAACAACTTAGTAATTAGTTTAAACTGTAATTAATCATGCTTGTTGACATGTAACTAGTTATAGAAACTTAGAGGTGTAAACGGAACAAATTCAAAGCGGATAATGCTAATATCAAATTCGTATATATCTTTCAATGAGCAGATTCAAATACAAATACGAACAATAAATTGATGTCAAAGTTTAAAACGAAATCCACCTTAAATAGATATAGATATGAAGCGGATAAACCACAAATACAAATACAAAGCGAATTATTATCAGATAATTGAGTCGTGAACCTCAAGTTATAAATTAAGAAAATTAAAAATAAATAAATGAGGAAATAGAAAAAAAAAATGGAGGTGCGGAATGGAGAAGAGAAGAAACGGAGAAAGGAAACATCTAGTGCTCAAATATAATAATGGCATATCATCCACGCTCGTCGTTAACATCTGATCAATGGGTGTAGGGCACTAAAATATAATGGCGAATCATCCAGTTTACGAAGCATATTCAGAAACCAACATCTGGCGCTCGATGTATTGTCATTTCATTTGCTTTACTCTTTGTTGTCATGAAAGCAACATCTGGCGCGGCGCGGGGCCACAATATACAAAAGAAAAGGAGACAAAAACAGAGAGTCAGAGACCCTAAGCTACTGAGTCCATATCCTCGAAGCAAACATAAGCTGGGTCAATCTGACCCGTGGTGAATTGCACTAGACCTCTTTTAATATTTGTGCTGATTCTGATATGAATATGACGAGTAGAACTAGGGTGCTCTCGAGTTCACCAAGCTCTTGGTGAACTCAAGTCCAAAACTCATCGTCCCGGCTTCAAACGACAAATCCGACCGTTGAAATCCGTTTATCTTACGAGTGATGCGTCTACATACAAAAATTTTAAATTTTGAAATTAATTTTGAATAGAGCTAAGTGGTCAAAATTAAAAGGTTAATAAATTAATTTTAATGCATTCATTTTTTGACGTTTTTTGACCACTTGACTCTATGCAAAATTAATTTCAAAATTTAAAATTTTTCCATGTAAACGCATCACTTGTAAGGTAGACGGGTTTCAACAGTCGGATTTGTCGTTTGAAGCCGATCCGATGAGTTTTGGACTTGAGTTCACCAAGGGCTTGGTGAACTCGAGAGCACCCAAGTTCTACTCTGAATATGACAGTCTGAATCTAAACAGAAATATAATATTACCTTAAATGATATGAATTCCTAAACTACTTGCCAAGTCCACTCTCTAGTTTTATTCAAAAAAATGTGTGGCCCAAATATGACAAAGCCCAATAAAGCTCGGAACAAGCCCGTTAACTGATTAATAGTTTAGAAAATTAGGCCGTGTTGCAATATAAATGGACTAGTTCTCTCAAAACAGGATGTTAAATCAGTTAAGCAATCCGGTTATCAGACAGTTACAATCTTTGATTGGAACTACAAGTTTATAAGCAAAATTTAACAATGACAGTATGCACAAACAATAAACTATAATATATTTCTGATTAATTGCTTATCAGAGAATTATAATCTCCGTTTTGAACTAAGAGTATATGAAACAAAATTCATGACTCATGATATTTATAGTAATCACAGTATACACACATTATTGACTATAATATCTGATTACAAAATATTATCAGTTAAATCAAAATTAGAAAACAAAGAGTCCAGTTTTCTATCATCTACCACCAGATAAAACAGAGAAAGATGTTGCTGTAGAGGGGTATGACATAACACAAGAGTCGAATCCTTCATTCTGAAGCATTGCAAGCGTGCTAAATTTCATATTTATTGCTGATAACTCAGGTAGAGGTGCATCGCCTTCCAAATATTGAACAACTTTTCGCATGCTCGGCCTGGCACTAGGTAGTGGATGCGAGCAAAGCAAACCAAGTTTTAGAACCATCTCTACCTCCTCTACTGTATAACATTGGCCTAATCTTGGATCCACAATATCAGTTAACGATCTGCTTATCCAATGTTCTAACACCCGGTCGACTAGAATCGTTAACTCCCCTTGTGCCCCTGGCTCTATTGGCCTCCTACTGCAAACAACCTCCAACAGGAATGCACCAAAGGCAAACACATCACTGAGAGGTGTTACCTTGCCAGTTCTCGCAAACTCTGGTGCAAGATAACCCATTGTACCTATCACGTGGGTGGTTTGAGGGTCGGTACCATGATCGTACAGTCTTGCAAGGCCAAAGTCACCCAATCTACCATTTAAATCACAATCTAATAAAACATTGCTAGCCTTAATGTCTCGGTGGATGACGACTTGCTCCCAATCCTCATGGAGGTATAAAAGGCCTGATGCTACTCCTTTGATAATTTTGAATCGTTGGATCCAATTAAGAGTCGGCTTTTCTTGACCATACAAATACTTGTCAAGACTACCATTTGGCATGTAATCATATACCAAAAGGAGCTCCCCTTTACGCCGGCAATAACCCAATAATTGAACAAGGTTTCTATGCCGAAGCCTACCAATACTCACAACCTCTGCAATGAATTGCTTGATACCTTGGCTGGATTCGTGTAAGACTTGCTTGACTGCTACTTCCAATTTGGACCCAGGTAACACCCCCTTGTAAACTCTCCCAAAGCCGCCACTTCCAAGCAACTCTTTTTCATTAAACCCATTGGTTGCTCGGTACAAATCTTTGTATGAGAATCGATGTGGACCAAACTCAACTTCCCAATCTTCAAGCAGTTCTGCATATTTGAACCGCCTCTTCATGTAGAGGAAAACGAAAGCAACTAACATAAGAACAAAAGCGATTGAAGCCAAAGGCGTCACTATTTCTAAGACTTTTGATCGGCCTTTGGAGGTTGTACGTGGGAGCTTTGGTAAATTTGATGGATTAATGGATGGTGCTTCTCCATTTAATTTAAAGCTCCATCCAAGAATGTAGTGAGAGGTATGAACAGAGTTAGTGGAAGAGAAACCAACGTACATAGAATCGTTTAATACTGTTGAGAGATTGAATTTATAAGAGAGCAGAGGTTTTCTTGGCTTAGGTTTTCCAATAGGAGATAAGGTAACAGTAATTTGTGTCTCTTGGCTTTCATATTCAACCCATACTTGCATCTCTTTACGACTATAAAGGCTCAAATTTTGAAAAGCACCTGAATCATCAGCATAATAGCCAGCAGGAGCAGATTGGCGTGACTTCATACTATTTATATCAATACCAATGTGGTTATCATTTATATCATTAAACTCAGGGTTCAATATAGTGTCAAGCTCAATTGCAAAAGTATGATTGGTGATATTACCGTTGTTTTGAGTTTTGAGGAGGCCCAAAAATTGGTTTGGCTGGGCAGTGGAGAGATTGTTTGTGGGGGAGATGAAGAAGGCAATCCCATGGGAGCTGTGCTCAAGGTGCTCTGAAATAATTGCGAATACAAATGTGGTTGAGAAGGAGGAGGTTGTCCTGCCGAAGCGAATTGGAGAGGTATAGAAGGCATGACCCTTCGTTTGAGGCATGTCGTTAGTTAACCTCAAAAGGCCTTTCGACTCGATATACGCTACCCCGTCTAGGGTTAGATTTGTGCCGGCGAATCCATTGAATGTAAATTCTACTTCTTGGCTGATTGAGAATGTGATTTTTATCAGGAGGAGAAAAGCCCAAGCTAAGTTTTTAATGAGCATGGCTTAAGGAAACAAATTATTTGCTTAGAAGATGAGAAGCTCAGTTCGGCAAGTTGCTTAGAAGATGACAAGCAATTTAAACAAAGTATCTGCCTACAAGTTGGTGTGGATTTGAGAATATATATATATAGTGATTGGATATTATTAATTCGATCATGTGAGAGATAAGGCACCAAACAGAAGTTCCCACTTTCCGGTCAAGTACTTGTTCATGTGTAATTATTAATACTGACACTCAAAATATATGCATATGACGAAACTTTATAATTTGCTTGAAATTCTGAATAATATTGAGTATGTTCTTTGGCTCAATTAAAATTAAATTGAGTACTTAGAAGTAAGGTTAGAGAGAAAAAATGGAAACAGAAAATATTGCAACATTAAACTTTTAACTTTGCAAGAGTGATCTGTTTGTGTGAGATTAATGACCATGATCAATTGGTCATGATCAATTAATGGCCAATTATTGAGTGAGATTATTATGCTACTTTATAATGCGCAAGTCGATCTGTGCTATGGATCTATATCTTTGTTTTTAAAATTTAAACAGTCAAAATGAATCACTCAATGTTATCTTCATATAAAAATGTACTTGGTGATCCAATTATATATTTTTTAAGATTTTTTTTAAATATGTAGAAAATTACCAGATCTAAAGATTTTTTACCATTCGAAAGTAGAGCTTACCTATTTAAAAAAATAGTAAGAAATAATAAAAATATAAAATTGTTCTTACAGTATATTTTTATATGAAAATTATGTTGACAATTTTGAATCAATTATTTGGACTTTGAAAAAAAAAATATAAATCTATAGCACATACCGATCTACGTATTACAAAGTAGCGTAGCCTCCTCACCAATTATTATTTAAAAAAAATTCCGAATGCTAATTGATTGAAGTTGCAAAAATCAAGATGAAAATATATGAACAAATATGAAATAAAAGGTTATATGTGAACAATCAAAGTCGTTTTCGAGATTCAAAATATCTAGCTTTTTTTTTTCTAATCATACATATACATCGTGGAAGTCATCATCAAATTAACTAGAGCCAGGTAATTAAATCCTTCTTTTTCGTTGTTATTATCGCTATAAATATTCTAATAGATGTAAAAAGGAGTAAGGCTTAGCTGCTATGGATAGTATAAGGCCTTCCGTGCTACGATCTCAAAATCTATTGTATAAATTTTAAATTTCGATCTATGTAGCTTAGTAAATGATTATATAATGAACTTGTAGAATACTAATTTTTTACTATTTTTGAAATTTTTGTACTATTTTTTATGATTTATTAAAGATGACAAAAAATGGTTTAAAATTTCTTTTATTTTTAAGTCATTGTTTGCCATCTTTCATAAATCATAAAAAATAGTAAAGTATAAAATTCCAAAAATAGTAAAACTTGATATTATACAAGTTCATTATATAACAAATTTACTGAGCTAATTAAATCAAAGTTTAAAATTTATACAATAGGTTTTTAATGCCGTAGCACGGAAGGCATTATGCTATCCATAACATCTAAGTCTTACTCTTTGAAAAGTATAAATAAAGACTTTTTATGTAACGAGAGCTGATATTTTATATTTCGATACCTCTAGGCTTACTAACGTTATGATTCACTGTAACGAACTAATCTGACCTTCCACACAAACAAACAGACGATATTGTTGCTGTCATAGACCCGACCAAAGACTGATTGTCTATTAATTATGTCACCAGTCGCCAACCTAGTCGTTCGGTTTTTTCGTTCATATTTAAAGATGTCGCTTTCTATTAAGAGCATCTACAATAGTAATTATTTTTAAATTGCTTATCTGATGTGTCAATTGCTAATATAATTGTTGGGTTGTAGGCCAATTGCTAAAAAAACAAATTTGCTTATAAAGCAAACGATTTCTTTTGAACATGCTAATACTCTCTCTCTTTCCTATTGGCTCTGACTCCTTTATTCTCTTTCCTATTGGCTCTGATCCAATTTCTGGGATGGAGGGGTTAAGAAATTAAAATGAACTTAATTTTTAAATAGTGTTTTACAGTTGCTTTTAATTTTTTACAGATTGCTGGGTTAGAGATGCTCTAATTATCGTAAAGACGATGGAATGAGCCGATTGGACCGCACCTCACTGTTGCCTGTAGCATCCACCTGACTGACTGATTGAAGTGATTCCAGATCTATTGCAGATTTTCTGTACTAATGGATGAGAATTCACATCCTCCCACTACTACAAAAAAACACTTTGCCGTTGGACGAAATCGCTATCCGCAATCGGATTCTGCACCGATAGCTAGAAACACATATGCCATCGGCTAGAACCAATGGCGTTCAGCTCCAACGCCATCGGTTGGAAATAAAGGACAGATGGGAATGATAGTTTTTCGGTCGTTAAATTAGCCGTTTAATATGGAAACGCCATCGTCTGTTGTGTGTTATTAGCCGATTGCAAAAGTGTCTTACACCATCTGTTGTGTTTGAGTTGGCGTTGGCAGGTCCTAGTTTGCCATCTGTTACTATTTTGGACCGTTGACGATTTATTTATATATATTTTTTAGTTATATATGCTTGTATTAGGGGCTAGGCTTCATATATAGCAAGATAAACAACATAATCTAGAAGGCAAATAACATGCAGCGCCAAATTGAATACAGATAACATGCAACAAATTAAGCAAGATAATATAGAAGACCAACAAACATATATAACAATGCATCACTAAATTAATCTACATAATTAATCTGTGGAACTAAATTAACACAAGTACCATCATTAATTAACATCTTTGTTCTGTTGCAACAAATACAACCCCCAAGACATACCATGTTTACACCTCGCCCCCCTCCACCCGTATGACTAAACTAAAACCAGCAATGGAGCTTTCAAAAATTACACCCCCATTGGTTGTATATATTGGACCAAAAAAACCAGCAGCATTGTACTTAATTATAATTATAGCAGGTGAACACTCAAAACACAACCATTAATTGTTCTGGTATCCACAAAAATGTACCTCATATGTTCCAAAATTTAATCTTCATGCCCATCTTCTAGAGGTGACACCCAATTCAAGAAGAAATCGCACCATTTCTGACGAACATCGTTCAGAGCATGCAAAGAATATGGATTGGTCAGTAGGGGAGGCTGCATGAATAAATGAAAAAATATTAATAGCATGTATAATCAATTCAGAACTTAGAATTAGTGCATGCATGATAGAAACAAATTGACATACCTCTGGAAAAGTTCGTGTCAGATACCGGATGATGAAATCCATATTCTTCATCACGTAGTACCTGCACTCCCAGTCTGATGTTTGGCTTGGGCCCTCAAAATAGATTTTGAAAAAAAAATAAAAATATTAGTGCAATTATGTTGGAACTTGAAATAAGTTAAAATGAAATACTCCATTAAGTATTTTAATACCTGACATATTGACCAATCACAAGTTATGTTCCCCTCCGATTGTCCACTCCATTGTAGATATTGCTCATAAGCCCTACAATTAATAAAGGTCAGTATGGTACTTATTATCCTTAGGTAGTATCACGTAGATCAGATTATTAATTTGTGTTTTACATGATATGAATTTTTCTTACTTTCGCAAATGAGATTTGATTGCAAAAACCCTGTCTTCCACCACTTTGGAGTCGATGCAGAGGACCAGATCCTTGCAGGGAATTATGACTAGAAGAACCCAATGATCCCTACAATTTAAGTAATAGTAATAAATCAATATGAATTGATGATTCAAGTGAAAAAAAACATGATTGAACTCTATGAAATTACGTCTCGTGGTATGGTGCAAAGATTAATCTTTTGTCCTGCATGCTAAGCAAGGCTTGGGTGCAGTATTCCAGCGACTCTGCAGTATTGTATCTAATCGATGTTGCGCTGATCAGATTTGCATCCATATGTCCGATGTTGGAACTGTTTTTCATACCACTCGAAATAATGGTCGTGCAATACCTGAAAGTAAGAATTGTCAGACTGGAGGAGGAATGAGTAATTGTGATATGAGAATAAATCTGTTTAAAAAAATAAAAACTCACATCGAATAGACTTGAATGATAGAGACGTCCAGTTGTTGCCAAGTCAATAAATTCCTCAGATCCGTAAACCCCACTTCGAGATCGAAGGCCTCTCATTTGACATTAAATTATGCTTGCTAAATTCATATATACACTAAATTGTTATACAAATCCATGGTCAGCATTACAATATTCAGATAGAAACCATCTTGCCCAGCTAGCCCGTACAAAGTCGATCTGCCCCTTGCTGTACTCGGTTTGCTTTGATGGTTGCTACAATTATAATTTGGTATTAGTTAGTAACAATAAAAGGTAGATGCAAGACAGTCGCAAATATCAATTGCTAATTTAATGAAATGAGAATTATAAGTAAGCATAATATGAAAATATCAATTGCTATGATATAGGCACAATTAATATGAATTACATACCACATCTGGAAATTTGAATTGCATTCTTTCGACAAAGATAAACATGGAAATCATCATGTAATATCCGCATTCCCAATCCGCCTCCTGTTGCGGGCTCTACAATTTACATTTAGCGGCCTATGTTAGAATGACAATAATTTTTTGAACAAAATATGAAATTATAGAATTGTGTTGTGCTCACCGGCCACCACCTCCAAGTCAACCTCTTTCTCATTTTCTTGTCCTTGCTGCGCAATCCTCCTTGTGTAACGTATGTAGCAAAAGCCCTTACAAAATGGAGTGACTCTAATTAGCAATTCCACAATTTGTTATAATTGGGAAAAAATCAAACATAGTGAAAGATTATTGCTTACTTTTGCACATACGGGAAGATTGCTTCTTTGCACGTGCTAAATCCGATCTTTTCTTTGGGCTGCAAAGAATCCACGACGTAAACCGCACTCAGGCAAGGCACAATGATGATCAAACACCAGTGTCCCCTGTGGGAGGAGAAGAATTATAGGATCTTAGCATACAGTACCCAGATATTTTGGCATATATAATAGTGAGACACGTGTTTGCTTGACTTGATGGTGTGATTTCAATTATTTATATATTTAATCACAAGGGGTTAGAACTAACATCTGGTGGTATGGCAAGAGAAGAAATCTCTTCTCCGCCTCAGCAGCTTGGAGCATCGCGCCACACAGGTAATCCGTAGCCACCTTCGGAGCATTTGTCACGTTCGACGCACTAAGTACGCTGGGGTCCAGAAAAGCATACAAGTTCGGTTTGCCCTTGCAGTGAGTACTATTGATTAGCCTCCTGAAAAATTATCATATGACATTAGAATATATTCTTCAGTGCTATACACATGATATAAACAATTTTTGGTCACTAACATGAGGAAAATGGTGATGTGCCCCACGGAGAGCCATTTATCGGACCCCGAGGCATGTAGTAAGTCCTTGAAGTCGGTGAACGGTAGCAGTACAACCGAGCCGTCGTGTAGAAATATCCCCGAAGGGACAGGTATGACGACTTCCGTCATGTCCTTGGGTGCCGCCATCAAGCGGTCGTGGAGATCCCGCAAATCCTTTTCGGAAAGGAGCTTGTATTCTTCCTCGGTGAGCAGACGAGGTGGAGGTCCTGCTGGTTGGACAGGAGGGTCATGGCCTGCTGGTCCGGCAGTAGGGTCAGCAACTACTGGTCCGGCCGTAGGGTCATGGCCTGCTGGTTGGGCAGTAGGGTCAGCAACTGCTGCCGGAGCAGCAGTTGCTGCTCCGGCAGCATGGTCAGCAACTGTTTGGGAAGGTCCTTCTGCTTCGTCCCTCCGTACCGGTGACATCACGCCCTCCGTGCGACTACCATCATCTCCTACTGTCTGTATCGAAATTTTTTACCTTTTTCAAGTATTTGAAAAGGAAGTGCTTTGAATGTAACAAAATAACTTGACTATTTATGCATTACCTGATCCAAAATAATTTGATTCTTGGGCCATTGCACGAATGATAGCCGGGCATCTTCGACATAGAGCATGCCATTCTCGGGTCTTTGGACAGGAAGAGGTACGCGCTCCCATCCCTCCACGACATTGTCAATCTGTACGGCGGCATGGCCGGGAAGTAGCTGCTCATTGTGCACTTTGTCGGCTGCTGGATGTACCATGCCCTTAGCAACAATCAGAGGCTTACTCCCGAGCCACAGCACGAGTTCGCATGCTGTGGCGTCCTGCAATTTCATGCAAGTAGTTATTTTTAAATTGAAATATTGTCCAACAAGTAGTAATTGCCTTTAGAATACGAACAAGTAGTGATTACCTTTAGACGATCCAAATCGTATCCGAACGTCCCGGATGCCTGACTACTTCGCCGAACTCCCGTCGGGGTGGGAGGTGCTTGCTCGGCTGGCTGCGCCATAGCTGTAAAATCGGCACGCAACCTTGTTTCCAACTCCTCCATCTTTGCCTGGTACTCGGCGCTCACCTCCTTGCATATCTGCGCAACTATCTCGTCTTTGTTCACTTTCGCACGAGATTTCCTTCGAGGTTTTGGTCCATTGAATACGTCCTTCCAGCCCCTGTAGGCACCTACGTCCCTTACTCGACCAGGGTGTTCTGGATTCCCGAGCGCTATGGACATGGAGTCATCTTGCCTTTCGACCGACCGGGCACCGGAATTGACCTCCTCCTCCACCTCCAACTGTGAATAGAAAAATTAGTTATAGCAAAAGAATTAGTGATGTACACAAAGTTTTTAACACGCTTGAATTACATACAGTTCTAACGAACGACTCTTTCCATTCTCTGAGCCACGGGTCGCAACGTGGGATGTAGTACTATCCTCCCGTCAGTGGTTAACTCGGACCTTGCCAACGCCCAATTTTGGGCCCTAGTATTTTTGATCCTAACCACGGGTGAGTCAACGTCTTTGTTCAACTCCAGTATTTTAGCCCACTCCTCCCTTTTACCCTGGTAACCACCCGACCCCAACTTGTGCGGATACTTGTTCATTGCAACGATCCTCCTGCCCTCCTCCCTTTTTTTCTTCACACATCAAATTAAGTAAAAAAATTAGCCTAGCTACTATTTTCCATTTATTAAAAAGTAAACAAAACAATTAAAAAGCAAACAAAAAAATTACAAGTTGTGAGTGGAACACCATTTCAACTCCATATTAATTCAGTTATTCAAAATAAACACCATTTCACATTTATATATGATTGGAACAACAGCAACAGGGTGTCTATTTCGGATACCATTTACCAACATAATTCAAATCGATAAAGGAAAAAAGGTAATTTTGCTGAATTTACATACCTTGAACTCGTCCGTGCTCTTCATCTCCACAAACTTCTCCCACTTCTCTTGAGTCAGCCAAGTATAGTGGCCTACCGGGCTTTTACCTTGATCCATCCAATCCGTACTCAGCGTGCTTTTGAATTGCTTCCAAGCTTCATTCATTATCTTCAAAGTCTTATCATTTACCACCCCCGGGATGTCATCCGGGATGTTCCACTGAGCCTGCATTGACACCCAAATTACTGCATTTAAGTTCATGTACAATTAAAAAAAAGATGTTAACTGGTTAGGTACTTCACCTTCACAATGTTCCACCACTCGTTCTTTTGGGCTTTCGAAAAGTGATCCCATCTCTCTACCAGGATGTCTGCCTTTTGCTTCACCGTGGTACACGCATAATTTTTGTACACCGTGGGAGTGCTTCACCGTGGACCCTTCGCACACCCATTTTTACTGAACTCGATGTCCAGTTGCTTTGCCTCAGACGTGGACGCGCACATTGTCGGACCTCTTTTCCTTTTGGCCGAACCTGATGGGCAGCAGCTTGGTGCTCGCCTTCTTCCATCATATCTACGTGCTCATTCTCAATCGACATGGTTCTATAAAAAAAAATAGAACTTTTTCAGTAAATACCAAAGTAAATACAGTAAATACATCCAGTAAATACCAAAACTTTTATACCAAAATTTCTTCGCAATGGAGGTGTTGAGCGTTTCCCCGAGAAAGAAGAGGTAGGTTGTCGGTCCGGAGAGTTGGTTGGACAGGAGAGGCGACGAAATCGAGGTGAGGTGGGGAAGAAGGACTCGAGCTAAGTTTCGAAATGTTTGGAAAAGAATTGAAGGCGCGAGCTAAGTTATGAAAAATTTGGAAGAGCAGGCGCGTAATATGTATTGTAACCCTAGTTCTACACGGACAATTCACTTAATTCATTTGTGTTGGAACACCTTTATACACGGACATTTGATCTAAACTCCGTGTAGAGAGGAAGTACAAGATCTACACGGACTTTTTATAAACAATCCGTGTAGAAAGACTCTCTCGACACGGATATTAACTTAACAACCGTGTAGAATGAGGGAGAGCTACACGGACTTTAATTCGAAAGTCCGTGTAGAAAGACCCTTTCGACACGGACTTGATTTTAACATCCGTGTCTATACCTTTTCGGACATTGCAACGACACTCGTGCACGAATACCTTTCGACACGGCCGTTTAATTAAACGTCCGTGTCTTTTTACAATTATACACGGACATGTAATTAAACGTCCGTGATAAAAGTATAAAAATCAGATTATTTATTTAAGTTTTGTTTAATTTGAACAATTCCACGACGGAATTCGAAAAGTTGCCTCTTTATTATTTCTAAGGAGAAGACGAAACGACTCTTCAAAATTCTATATAATCTGAGAAACCCCGATTGAGATTTGGAATGTTCAAATGGCCGTGACACCGCCCCCCTCAAGTGTGCCACGGCGAAGCCCAAGGGGGCACCCACCACCAAAGCCCTACGTACGTAGGGGCAATGCAGCCAGACCATTCTTCCCTTGGATTACAAGGCCAAGGCAGCCACCACCATCTAACTAGTTTAAATCAGTTTTTTTTTTTTTTTGCTTTGTAGTTATTTTGTAGTTTTTCTTTAAATTTGTGGTACATGTATGAGGATCCTTTCTTTTGGTACGATGTATGGGGATCCTTTTTTATGTAATATATTTTGTTCTTTAATCAACAATTTTTTTTTTACACAGTTTCTTTTTTTGTTAAATACTTCATGCTATCTAAATAAATACTTTTATAGATATGAATTAGCAGCACAAAACAACAACATGCAACAATATATAAGCACTACAAAGGTTATTACTTAAAAACCTTTAATATTTAAAACTTTGATTCTAAGTAAAATACTTAATGCTGTCTAAATAATCTGATTTGAAAACATAAATTAACACTTACCTGATATGAAGAATAAATAATTTATGGGGACTTTACAAAATAATTACAAAAGCTAGCTTTAACATAGAATAATTTCCGGGAATTGCAAATTAAAAACCTTTTTACACGGATTTTTAATTAAATATCCGTGTACGATACCTTTCTACACGGACTTTTAATTAAACGTCCGTGTAGCTCGCTTTGCATTTCTACACGGATGTTCAGTTAAAGAGAAGGGAGTAGGTCCGATGCCCACCGGACCTACTTTCATGTTCAACGATGATGACCGTCCGATGTAATTTAAGATATGCGCGCACGGAAACTGAAACAGATACGAACGAATTTTAAACGATTCCGCACGAATTTTAAAGCAAATAGACGGTGATTAAACCCATCGCAAGCAAATACGAACGAATCAGATAAACTTTTTTGAATTATGATGACCTACTTTTAATATGTTATACGAGAGCAGCTTGTGTCCGATGCCCATTGGACCCAAAGTGAGTTCGATGGGCTCTACCACCGTCCGATCTATCTCAAGATCCATGCGCACGTAAATTAAAGATGGCGCGAAAGTTCTGGCGGGAATCAATCGTAAAACAGATGGGCATCGGACCCAAGCTGCTGGGCGCGAAAGTTCTGGCGTGAACCCACTTTGAGTCCGATGGGCATCGGACCCAAGCTGCGCGCTCCCCTAAAAAATACGTACATAACGATTGATTCCCGCCAGAACTTTCGCGCCATCTTTAATTTACGTGCATATCGGATCTTGAGATAGATCGGACGGTCGTAGAGCCCATCGAACTCACTTTGGGTAATACAGCTTGATAATACAGCTTGATGGATGGGTAAATGAAGTTAAAATTCCATCAAAATTTGCTGCACTTGATTAAAGGCTGTAATCTTTGATTTGAACGGTCCCGATCAATCAACGGACTAACTATTTTTGTGCGTCTTCACAATCTCACAAGGCAAGAGTTTATGTTTCATGAAACATAAACTCTTGCCTTGTGAGATTGTGAAGACGCACAAAAATAGTTAGTCCGTTGATTGATCGGGACCGTTCAAATCAAAGAGCATTGCATTTATTGTCTTCCGTGAAAGTTTGATCAAAAATTATTTTTATTTACCCATCTATCTAGTTCATTGAAGATTGAAGTATCGGATGGCCACAAACACTTCGTGCTGGATCAAACCTCATACATAATAAATTTTCCAAACTTTTATGTTGGTTACATTCAATGTTCTCCCTTGATCATTTTAAAACAGATATGGAATGATTTCGTTGCAGATCGACCGTTGATTTTCCGCTTGAAAATGAACGGTCCAAAAATATTTTTACAATTTGAAGGGACATACAATGATGAAAGTTTATAAAAATAATATGTATAAGTATTATTTGGCCATATAAGATGTAAAAAAAATAAAAATATATTTTTTGAATTATTTTCGTATGTACTGTTGTACATGTATTAGGTGATTAGTAAATATCAAGCTTTGTTGACCGTCCGATAAACGAAGAACGGTCCTGATGTCTTCATTTAGGAGGTGGTGGGTAGATTTTCCGCCCTCTCTGAGGTAACATAATATTTCTGTTTAGATCTGGTTCTAGATGATGCACAAGATCCTTTAATATTTGTGCATCATAATGATTAGACGGTCGGATATAACCACAGATATTACGTTACTTTTGAGTTTATGAAAGCCCTTCTATCCCTCCTCTCTGTGGATAAATTTTTTCGAATTTCCCTCCTTTAGCTCCCTGATGGGACTCCCAAAAATTCAAAACAAATTTTACGAAAATTTTCGCCTAGGTTGGCTTTTCCCCGCCTCACTTTCCCTCACCTTGTACACAGATTTTTAATTAAATATCCGTGTACGATACCTTTCTACACGGACTTTTAATTAAACGTCCGTGTAGCTCGCTTTGCATTTCTACACAGATGTTCAGTTAAAGAGAAGGGAGTAGGTCCGATGCCCACCGGACCTACTTTCATGTTCAACGATGATGACCGTCCGATCTAGTTTAAGATATGTCCGCACAGAAACTGAAACAGATACGAACGAATTTTAAACTATTCCGCACGACTTTTAAAGAAAATAGACAGTGATTAAGCCCATTGTAAGCAGAGTAGGTCCGATGCTCATCGGACCTACTCTCAAGTTTTAATTTGTAACTGGAAATTAAATAATATAGAGTTCAAGAGCACAAAAAATAAAAATACTTCATATATTAATTTCAACATAGGGATAGTTACTGGATACATCATCACTTAATACCAAAACAAAAACATAAAATATATAACAAACATAAGTATCTATCCCTAATTAAAAAACTATTCTTTCTCACTAATTGCCTCCCCTTTTTAATTTTAACATCCGTGTCTCTTACCCTTTCTACACGGACTTTTATTTAAAAGACCGTGTAGCACCCTTTTAGAGATCTAAACCCTAAACTCTTTGCAACTTGCATCCGAGATATTTGAAAACCTGCAATTGAGCATTGAGTTCCTGTACCAAACCTTCATAGGGATCATTTTCTTTTTAGAAATACAACTCCACAGCAAGCGATTTCTCCAAATGCTCGACCTTCCTCTCCCAACTCAGATTTCTCCCTCCTCTGAAGGCAGAACATGCACATGCAGCCTCCCGGGAGAAGTTCTTCAATCTGAGTTGGAGAGGAAGGTTGAGCATTTGGAGAAATCGCAACGAGGGTACTCGGCCTTTGAGAAATAGATAGGTGAAATTGGCAAAGGACTCGAAGCGGCGCGAGCCAAGTCATTTATTATATTGTAACCCTCTTTCTACACGGATATTAACCTAACAACCGTGTTGCTCCACGGATTTTACCTTTAACAATCCGTGTAGCTCCCATCCCCATGAAACCCTAAACTCTTTACACACGGACGTTTACTCTAACATCCGTGTGTGATTACCTTTATACACGGACCTTCATTAAAAAGCCGTGTAGCTCTCCTCATTTTGTGTGGATTTTAGTTAATAATCCGTGTACGTTACTATTCTCCTCACATATTATTAAATAAAAGGTCGTGTGTGAAGTAATTGACAACATTGCGTGGTTTAACTTGTTATTTTTTATATTATTTGTTAGTGACAATAAATAAGTTTACGTATTATTTCAACTCGAAATGTTTGAAACGCCAATATTTTTTTACTGAAATGTAATATTTCAACTAATTTTCAAATCCTAATAGAAATATATTAACTGGAAATATTATTTTACTAATATTTAATATGTGAACTAATATGTAAAAACCTTTATGTTGTTTTGAAATAGAAATATTTTAACTAGAATATTATTTAAAAGTTGTTTCCAAACAAGATAATTAAAAAGTTATTTTCTAAACAAAATAAATATTATACATCTCTTTTTTTTTCCTTTTTCTCTTTTTTTTCGCTGATTTCACATTACATTCGGCCCATATTCCTTCATTGTGGTCGGATCGCAAATAGTTTGCTTCGTCTTGTTCTTCAATTGAGGCTACCTCAGTTTGCACGTCGGTACAAAATGGAGGTATTTCGTCGAACTGGTCATACTCTTCTTCGTCGACGACGTTTTGTACCCCAACAATTCTTCTTTTCCCAGATAGGACGATGCTCCACCTATTATCACTCGGGTCAGTGACATAAAAGACTTGGGTTGCTTGCTTGGCGAGTATAAACGGATCATCAACATACCCAACTTTATTAAAATCAACGAGTGTGAACCCGTCGTTATCAGCTTTAACACCCCGGTCTTCGACCCATTGACACCGAAACAAGGGAATGCTGAGGTCAGGACTGTAAATGAGCTCCCAAATTTCCTCAATAACGCCATAATACGACTTTGATGCAAAAACCGGCCGGAAATCTCCGGATCTACTGAATTCTTGAGACGTCGCCACCAACGTCACCCCACTATTTTGCATCGTGCTCTTATCACTTTGGGTTTTAGTGTAAAATGTATATCCGTTAATTTCGTATCCTTGGAATGTTCTAACAATAATTCGGGGTCCTTCGCCCAGCAGTCGAACAATTTCATTTACGGGCCCCCTATCGGGGTGTGACTGCACCCTTTCTCTCATCCATCCTACAAATGAATGATTATGCTCGTTGGTAAGCCACTTCTGACTTCTCGTGTAGTACTCTTGTTGAAGGATTGCCATGTGCTCATCTATATAGGGAGCAACATCTGTCATGTGCTGTAGTACCAAAAAATGCGCCTTCTGTAGTTCATCTCTATCAGCAATTACGGCTTTCAATCCAATTGTCCCGACTCCCTGGAGCCTTCCCTCATATCGAGACTTTGGAACGCCAATAGGACAGACACCGATCATGTAGTTGGTGCAAAAATCAATCACCTCTTCCGTGGAATATCCTTCTACAATGCTATCTTCGGGTCGATGTCGGTTCCTTACGTATTTTTTCAAAATTCCCATGTATCTCTCGAATGGATACATATACCGCATGAACACAGGACCACAGATCTTGATTTCTCTCACTAGATGAACAACAAGGTGAACCATAACATTGAAAAAAGATGGCGAAAAATACATCTCAAGTTAGCAAAGAGTAGCGACGACTTCCACCTCCAAAGAGTCCAGTATTAGAGGGTCTATCACTTTGGAATTTATTGTATTGAAGAAAAAACAAAGCTTCGTAATGGTTTGACGAACGGGCTTTGGTAAAACCCCCCGAATTGCAACAGGAATCATATGTGTCAATAAAACATGACAGTCGTGAGATTTCAGACCGACCAGTTTCAGGTCCTTTATCGACACCAGCTTCTTAATATTCGAAGAATACCCTGATGGGACCTTAATACTACGGAGGCATTCACAAAAGCTTGTTTTCTCTTTCTTCGACATCGTGCACATTGCGGGGGGTAGGTATGTGAGCTTCCCTTTCTCCTGCGGTGCAAGCTCGGGTCGTATTCACATTTCTACCATGTCTTTTCGAACTTTGATACCATCTTTAGTCTTCCCCGGAATGTTCAATAATAAACCAGTCAAACTGTCGCAGACATTTTTTTCAACATGCATGACATCTATGCAATGTCTCACTTCTAAATATTCCCAGTAAGGTAGGGCCCAAAATATTGACTTCTTTTTCCAAATATTCTTCGGCGGTTTTGTGGCACACTTTCCAAACACAACATCAAGGTCTTTAACACGCTCGAAGACACCCTTCCCATCTAATGGACGACGGGCCACTCCAAGCTCAACTTTCCCGTTGAATGCCTTCTTCTTCTTACGATATGGGTGATTAATTGGAAGAAACCTACGGTGCCCCATAAATACATTCTTTTGACAGTTCTTCAATCTCAGCACCTGCGTATCATCTTCACAAATAGGGCACGCTTTTGCTCCTTTACAAGTGTAACCCGACAAATTCTCGTACGCGGGGAAATCATTTACGGTGCAAAACACCATGGCCCGTAAGTTAAAGGTCTCTTTCATGTACGCATCCCACACCGAGACGCCATCACGCCATAATTTTTGGAGGTCCTCGATTAATGGTGCGAGATATACATCTATGTCATTTCCGAGTTGTCTGGGTCCTTGGATTAGTAATGACATCATTATATACCTGCGTTTCATGCACAACCAAGGAGGAAGATTGTAGATGGCTAACAGAACTGGCCAAGTACTGTGCCGACTGCTCATGCTTCCAAACGGACTCATTCCATCTGTGCTCACCACAATATTGAGGTTTCTTACCTCGGAACTAAAATCTTTGAAATGTCTATCAAAATTTCTCCACTGAGGAGAATCAGCCGGGTGTCTTAGTTTACCGTCCTTTTTGCGTCCTTCTTCATGCCAACGCAATAACTTCGCATCTTTGGGATTTGCAAATAACCGTTTGAATCTCGGTATTATCGGCAAATACCACAACACCTTAGCCGGAGGCCGGCCCTTTTTGCCGTCTTCACAATCAGTAGTGCCCTGGTCCTTACGTTTATACTGAGAAACACAGCACTTAGGACAAACATGCATGGCCTCGTACTCATTACGGTACAATACACAGTCATTCGGACATGCATGTCTTCTTTCGATCTTCAAACCCACTGGACATATCAATTTTTTCGCCTGATATATTGTACGGGGTAACTCGTTGTTATCTGGGAGCATTTCTCCTAAAAGCTTTAATAAGGACGTGAAACTCTTATCGCTCCAACCATTTTCTGCTTTCAAGTTAAATAATTTCAACACAGCTGACAGTTTCGTAAATTTGGTACACCCGGGATACAACGGCTTTTTGGATTCATTAGACAAATATTGAAATTTATCATAATTTTTATCAGTAATTTCATCTTCCACATCATGTAACATGTCCTCCAGATTATCAATATACTCGTGTACTACATTTTCATCGATTTTCGTCTGCAGCTCATCATCGTCGTTGCGATCAAGTTCAACATTATCAAAATTTTCGTCATTCAAATCATCATCGCTGAAATCAAGTTCAAAATTATCCAAAATTTCTACATTCTCATCGCTCTCTTCACAACGGTTAGAATTCTTATTGGTACAACTACTTTCCCCAAATTCCTCACCATGCATGAACCAACATGTATATCTTTTCTTAAATCCACGACAAATCATATGAGCTCTAATTTCTTCGGAGTCCCTAAATCTTAAAAAAAATTTACAATCTCTACAAGGACACAAAATGTCGGCTTCCTTCATCTTCACTCTATACCTCTCAGCGAATTTTATGAACTCATCAACGCGACCCAAATATTCTTCACTATCACGTCACAATTCATACATCCAACTTCGATCCATCTGCAAATTAAATTAAAAAAATGATTTCAATTAATAATGGTCAACATGTAAATTGGTACCAAATTCTAGGCTTACAAAGGGCTGGTTTACAATCCTAACCCACTCTTTGAATATTAGGTCCCATATGTGAACACATATTAGCGAGATTTAATTAGTATTTGAGAAAAATTCGGCAGCATTTCCCCTTAACTCCCCAAGTATGCGTAAAAACCACATACTCGTAGGAGCATTAAGGGAAAATACCGTCGAACTTTCCTCAATTACTAATTAAATCCCGCTAATATGTGTTCACATCCTAAATGAGACCCAATATTCAAAGAGCAGTCCCAAAACGGGGACTATCCAAAATTAATCCCTATTGGATTAATTTTGGACGGGCAAGGACCTAAAAGCATCAGTAGGGGTCGGTTATTGGACAACAATACACTACTTACACATGATCGATCTAAATAAGTACAAATAAGTAACATAAAATTAGAGGAAGAAAAGGAAAATATATATATATATATACACTAACCTTAGAAAGATAGAGAGGAGAAAATACAAACTTCAAAGATCTTAGTAAAATACCAGCTGCTGGCCTTTGCAGAAATCGGATCAGCGCATTCAATACAGAGAGAGAGACAGTATTAATTACTTGATAAAAAAAACGGCGCTGGAAGGAGAAGGCCTTTTATACCAAAACCCTACAAAGACTTTTCTACACGGATCTTACGTTAAGAAATCCGTGTAGCGCTCTCACAAATCATACACGGCTATTTGTATTTAAGAACCGTGTTTATAATGCTAGCCTCTTCTATGAAAATTTATAAAAATCCGGGTTATGTAAGATAGGAGAATGCGTTTTTACACGGATTTTCAATAAACAACCGTATACATTTACTTTTTACACAGATTTTTCGTTAAGAAATCCGTGTAGCTCTCTAACAAATCATACACGGCTATTTGTACTTAAGAACCGTGTATAATGGTAGCTAATTTCGTTTAGGTTATCTTTTAATTTTGCAAATTCGGGCAGCAAATCCCATTGTTTAGGGATGCTAAAAATTATTATGGAAATTTATAATTCATTGATGAATAGAATTAAAGTTTTCGTGTCCTATATATTTTTTGGGTTTTTTTTTTATTTATGGGCTAGTCTTTTTCTACACGGATTTAAAAAAAAATTCCTTGTAGCTATTTCGTACACGGATATTCAACTAATATCCGTGACAATTACTATTTGGACACGGTTTTAAGTTTAATATCCGTGTATGTTATCCTATATATTTTTCAATTAACAATTTTTTTCTGGGCTAGCCTCCAGTTTTGCTAGCCAGTTTGCTACAAAATTCAATATTGAGTTCACCCCCAGTTTTTCAGATAATTTGACATCCAGTTTTCCAATTACAGCACAAAAATTATACTTAGCATTACAAAATTCATATTTAGCATTACAAATCCATGTTCAGCAATTACAAAATTCATAAATTCATCTCCTTATTTACAATTACAGCACAAA
Source organism: Carex littledalei (assembly GCA_011114355.1). NCBI lineage: Eukaryota > Viridiplantae > Streptophyta > Magnoliopsida > Poales > Cyperaceae > Carex > Carex littledalei. The sequence continues at coordinate 16,968,756 of CM022082.1, forward strand.
AAATTACTAAATTCTCTATATTTTATTTAATTACAAGAACATGCTTTATATTTGAAACACAAAATCGGTGGATGGCATACAAACCGGTCAATTAATAAGGGTAAACTAAAAATTCATGTACACTAAATTATACAAATCCATATTGAGTATTACAAAATTTAAATTGAAACATTATACAAATCCATATTGAGCATATATTACACAAATCCATACTGGGTAGACATATCCTTCTTCCTGAGACTCGATCCCATAGTGATTTCATATATAAACTTAAGATTTGCTTTTGGTGCCAGTAGCCAGGGTTTACAGAGGGTAATATATATGAAGATATACATGTTTTAATAAAGAAAGAGTTGAGTAAAAAGTTGGATGAAGGACCTTGGAAAAAAAGGGAAGAGGTGGATGAAGGACCTTCAGAGCCGGATGAAGAGCCGAATGAAGAGCCGGACACAATCTTGTCAGTCTGACAAGATTGTGCCCGGCTCTTCATTCGGCTCTTCATCCGGCTCTGAAGGTCCTTCATCCCACCTCTTCCCTTTTTTTCCAAGGTCCTTCATCCAACTTTTTACGCAACTCTTTCTTTATTAAAACATGTATATCTTCATATTACCCTCTGTAAACCCTGGCTACTGGCACCAAAAGCGAAGAGCCATCGTTGCTCACCTGAATGTGACATGGTTCTACAAAAAACAACATTATTAGAAACAAGCACAATTATACATGCATTAGTAAAATAATCACTAAAATAACTATTATACATGCATCACTGTATTATACATGCATTAGTTGATTATACATGCATTACTCTATTATTAGAAACAAGCACAATTATACATGCATCACTCTATTGTACATGCATTACTAAACAAGCACAATTATCAAGCTAATCATCACTAAACTAACAATTATACATGCATTACTCTATTATACATGCATTAGTTGATTATACATGCATTACTCTATTATTAGAAAAAAGCACAATTATACATGCATCACTCTATTTAATATACTAATTATTTACATTATCTCAACAAATCAAGCATGCATGCATTAATTACTAATTGACCTAAATAAGCAATAACAAGTAACAGAAAATTAGAGTAAGAAAAGATAAATATATACACGACTAACCTTAGCAAGATAGAGAGGAGAAATACAAATTAACTTCAAAGATCTCAGATCCGGCCTCCTTGTGCGCAGAAATCAGACCAATTCGTATACAGAGAGAGATTATTAATTGATCAAAACGGTGCTGGAAGGAGAAGGCCTTTTATACCAAAACCCTACACTTTTTTCTACACGGATTTATACTTAACAAAACCGTGTACAATATGCAGTGTATAAAATTGGCAAAACCGTGTATCGATAATCAAAACCCTAGAATAACTTTCTCCACGGATTATTATGTAAACAGCCGTGTAGCTCTGTCAAAGATTTCTACACTGCTGTTTAAACAAACAGCCGTGTGAATTTCGCATATTTCTACAATTACCGTTTGTACACGGTTTTTAGGTAAATATCCGTGTATGATTGCCATATATATTTTTTTAGATTTTTTTTTCTGGGCTAGCCTCCAGTTTTGCTAGCCAGATCTGTTCAGTATTGAGATTACCCTCCAGTTTTTCAGATAATTTTGTCATCCAGTTTTCCAATTACAGCACAAAAATTATACTTAGCATTACAAAATTCATAAATTCATATTTAGCATTACAAAATTCATAAATTCAACTCCTTATTTACTATTACAGCACAAAAATTACTAAATTCACTAATAAAACATTACAAGAACATTACTAAATTCACTAATAAAACATTACTAAAATTCATAAATTTATATTTTATTTAACACCTAACAAGAACATGCTTTATCTTGGTTAGGTTCCAAAGAAATAGGCCAGACTAACTTTCAACTAATAAAACATTTTCTGAAAATTAAATTATGTTTTAGTCCCAAGTTTTTGGCGGTGCACAAATGGACATGTGGCAGTGTTCTTACGTTGTTGTTTAAATTCTTTCACAAACCACATCTTATTCAAAGGGAGTTTGTGTAAGAAATTAAACAACAATGCACTACAACATGCCATTTCTACACCGCCAAAAACTTGGGATCAAATCATGATTTAATTTAAAGAACATGTTTTATTATTGAAAGTTAGTTTTACCCATTTCTTTGGAACCTAACCAAGAAAAAACATGTTCTTGTAAAGTGTCAAATAAAATATAGTGAAAATAAAAAGAAAATGAAATTCATCACATGCTGTCCATCGGAAAGTTCATCACAATCTGTAAATAAAAAAAAATGATGAGTAAGTAAGCAACAATAAGTAACAGAAAATTAGAGCAAGAAACAGAAAATACATGCCAGAGATGAAGGAGATATTCATGCCAGAAGTGAAGTCCAGATGTAGGTTATCAATTATATCACATCGCTCGTCTTGATAGATGAGCTCTAAAGATAGCGACTTATCTTGATAGATAAGCGATCTGACATAATTGATAAACCTAAATCAAAATTCTAATTATTAACCGTGAAATGATTGTCAAAGTTGATCATAAGCGATATGTAAAGTGACCGGTCTTTCTCTCTTCCTAAGGTTATACAGGAGAACCTACAATTTACCTATGAATTGAAAAAACTCTAACCTTTCCGTTTGTTGAATTACTTGATCAAAACAGTGCTGGAAGGAGAAGGCCTTTTATACGGTGCGGGAAGGAGAAGGCATTTTATACCAAAACCCTACACTTTTCTACACGGATTTATACTTAACAAAACCGTGTACAATGTGCAGTGTATAAAATTGGCAAAACTGTGTATCGATAATCAAAACCCTACAATAACCTTTCTCCACGGATTATTATGTAAACAGCCGTGTAGCTCTGTCAAAGGTTTCTACACTGTTATTTAAACAAAAATCCGTGTGCATTTTACATATTTCTACACGGTTATCTTCATAAATATCCGTGTAGCTCTCACATGGATATCTACACTGTTAGTTAAACAATAATCCGTTTACAATTCCTGATAAACGTCCGTGTAGCTCTCTCAAGGCTTTCTTCACTGATTCTTTAATAAATATCCGTGTAATAGATCCCACAGATATTTCGGGCTTCCAAAAAATTACAATAGCACACGGTTTTTGTATAAAATTGTCAAATTCGTATACAATGTGCCGTGTACAATGACCATTTCTGTAGTAGTGTTCCTAGTCAGAGAGGCGTGAGAATGGTACATGCGGCTACCTCAAGGATCGATAAAGGCCTTCGATGATTTTATTAAAGTATTCCTAGCAAGATATGCTACTGTGAGGCCACCCCAAACCACTTGCAACATGCTCCTCGATCTAAAGCAGGGCCACAAGGAAAAGACCTGTACTTTTATCAACCACTTCGTGCAAGCTTCCCGCACGGTCCAAAACTATAATGAAGAATTCATCCTCGCCGCAGTTCAAAAGGGACTTCACAAAGGCACCTTACGATTTGACTCCTACAAGCGGGAATTTAGAAATTTACTAGAGTTTTTAGTTTGTGCATAAGGGTACATTCGGAGAGAGAAAGATGCAAGTAGTCCCGACAGTTCAAGGTCCCGATCTCGCTCGCAAAAATAACACAAGGATATAATTGGCACCCGAGGGAGGATCGGCCACGAAGGAATGATCTGCACGGGAAAGACAAGAATAGAAAAAGATCACGAGGACAGACAGTATCGACTGCATTTTACCTCCTATGTACAACTGACAAGACAGAGATATGAGCTCTTCCGGATTGTCAAGGACAAATTCGAGCTACTAAAAATTAATGTTAATGTCATTTCTTGAAACTAGATTACGTAGAGTTACAATCGAACCACATTCGTTCAATACCAGAATATGTTGAGCTGGCTAGATCACCTCGTCATCTTCCGTATTAAAATACAAAGGAGATATTGTTTTACAGAACAAAAAATGATGACATAACATAGTCAAATGGAAGATTGTTAACATACTCATAATTAAATCTTCAGTATGATTTGTGATTTAGACAATTTACTTGATATGTTAAAATTAAATTGACCTATTATCCGTTAATTACGTTCAAATAGGAAGTCTTATTTAATAAGTTTTGATTAAATGTGCCAAATAAGCCAAATTTAGAAAAAGTAATTTTGACATTGACTTATGTATATATGAACCAAATGCTCTTTCGCATGTCCTCAACCAAATGCTTACTTCCGGCTTTTACTCCACTTCCACTCATCAGAGCTTTTTTGTTACTCCTGGTTCACTATGGACCAATTTGTTTTTTCTATTTCTATAAGTAATGAACCAGTAAAGCATGTCTATTTAAGAAAATCTATCTGTTTGCCTTTCTTACTCGACATATCCCTTCGTTATCTTTCTTCCCAAATCGATGAGAATCGCCCCAAATTGTTGCTAAAAAAACTCAGAATCGGCCTCAACTAGGCCAGAATCGTCTCAAATCGTGAGAATCGGACTGACTCAATAAAAAAAACGGTTGACTCGGCCGAGTCAAACTGATTTCATCGATTTTTCTGACAAAAAACAACCGACCGTGTGAATCGGTCAAAACTCGGAATGGCACTGGCTGATTCTGTTCTGACTCGAGCAAGTTAGAACAGAATCGGCCGATTCTCGGAACCATGGAGTATATGAAACAAAATTAATGAGATTTATCAACAAGTAATGACAGTACACACATTATTGACTATAATATCTGATTACAAAATATTATCAGTTAAATCAAAATTAGAAAACAAAGAATCTAGTTTTCTTTCATCTACCACCAGATAAACCAGAGAAAGATGTCATTGTAGAGGGGTATGACATAACATAAGAATCGAACCCTTCATTCTGAAGCATTGCAAGCATGCTAAAGTTCATATATATTGCCGATAACTCTGGTAGGGCTGCATCGCCTTCCAAATATTGCAGGGCTTGTCGCATACTTGGCCTAGCACTAGGTAGTGGATGCGAGCAAAGCAAACCAAGTTTCAGCACCATCTCTACCTCCTCTACTGTATAAAGTTCACCCAATCTTGGATCCACAATATCAGCTAACGATCCGAATTTCCAGTGTTCTAACACCCGATCGACTAGAATCGTTCGCTCCCCTTGTGCATCGAGGTCTATCGGCCTCTTACTGCAAACAACCTCTAACAGGAAGGCACCAAAGGCAAACACATCAGTGAGAGGTGTTGCCTTGCCAGTTCTCACAAGCTCTGGTGCAAGATAACCCATTGTACCTACCACATGGGTTGTTTGAGGGTCGGTACCATGTTCATATAGTCTTGCAAGACCAAAGTCACCTAATCTACCATTTAAATCACAATCTAATAAAACATTGCTCGCCTTAATGTCTCGGTGGATGACGACTTGCTCCCAATCCTCATGGAGGTATAAAAGACCTGATGCTACTCCTTTGATAATTTTGAATCGTTGGATCCAATTAAGAGTCGGCTTTTCTTGACCATACAAATACTTGTCAAGACTACCATTTGGCATGTAATCATATACCAAAAGGAGCTCCCCTTTACGCCGGCAATAACCCAACAACTGGACAAGGTTTCTATGCCGTAACCGGCCAATACTCACAACCTCTGCAATGAATTGTTTGATACCTTGGCTTGATTTGTGTGAGATTCGCTTGACTGCAACTTCCAATTTGGACACAGGTAAAACCCCCTTGTAAACTCTCCCAAAGCCACCACTTCCAAGAAAGTGTTTTTCTTTAAACCCATTGGTTGCTCGGTACAAATCTTTGTATGAGAAACGATGTGGACCAAACTCAACTTCCCAATCTTCAAGCAGTTCTGCGTACATGAACCGCCTCTTCATGTAGAGGAAAAGGAAAGCGACCAAAATAAGAATAAAGGTGGCTGAAATGAAAGGAATCACTATGGTTAAGACTTTTGATCGGCCTTTGGAGGTTGTACGTGGGAGCTTTGGTAACTTTGATAGGTCAATGGATGGTGCTGCTCCACTTAGTTTAAAGCTCCATCCAAGAATGTAGTGAGAGCTATGAAAAGGGCCAGTGGAAGAAGAGAAACCAACAAACATAGAATCGTTCAAAACCGATGAGAGATTGAATTTATAAGAGAGTAGATGTTTTTTTGGCCTAGGCTTCCCAATAGAAGATAAGGTAACAGTAATTTGTGTCTTTTGGCTCTCATATTCAATCCATATTTGCATCGCTTTACGATTGATAAGGCTCAAATTTTGAAAAGCACCTGAATCATCATCATAATAGCCGGCAAAAGCAGATTGGTTTGACTTCAAACTATTTATATCAATACCGACATGGTTATTATTTATATCATTCAACTCAGCGTTTTTTATAGTGTCAAGCTCAATCGCAAAAATATGATTGGTGGGATTACCGTTGTCTTGATTATTGAGGAGGCCCAAGTATTGGGAGGGAAAGGCAATGGAGAGATTCTTCGTGGGGGAGATGAAGAAGGCAAGCCCATGACCGCTGAGGTCAGGGTACTTTGAAATAATTGCGAATACAAATGTGGTTGAGAAGGAAGAGGTGGTCCTGCCGAAGCGAATTGGAGAGGGATGGAAGGCATGACCTTTCATCCAAAACGTGTCATTAGTTAACCTCAAAAGGCCATTCGACTCGATATATGCTAACCCGTCTAGGGTTAGATTTGTGCCGGCGAATCCATTATATGTAAATTCTACTTCTTGGCTGATTGAGAATGAGATACTTAACAGGAGGAGAAAAGCCCAAGCAAAGTTTTTAATGAGCATGGCTAAAGATACAAATTATTTGCTTAGAACATGAGAAGCTCACTTCGGCAAGTTGCTTAGAAGATGAGAAGCTCACTTTGGCAAGTTGCTTAGAAGATGACAAGCAATTTATATAAGCAAAGTTTTGCCAGCGAGTTGTTGTGGATTTGAGAATATATAGTGATTGGATATTATTAATTCATGTTAGAGATAATTAAGGCAACAAACAGAAGTTTCTACTTTCCGATCAAGTACTTATTCTTTTGTAATAATTAATACTGACACTAAAATATATGCATATGCCGAAGCTTTATAATTAATTTGCTTTAATTCGGAATAATATTGAGTATGTTCTTTGGCTCAATGTTCTTTGGCTCAATTGAAATTAAATTTACCTAGAAGTAAGGTTAGAGAGAAAAAATGGAAACAGAAAGTATTGCAACATTAAAGTTTTAACTTTGCAAGAGTGATATGTTTGTCTGAGATTAATGGCCATGATCAATTAATGGCAAATTATTGAGTGAGATTATTATGCTACTTTATAATGCGCAAGTTGATCTGAGCTATAGATTCATACCTTTGTTTTTAAAGTTCAAACAGTCAAAATGAATCACTCAATATGATATCCATATAATAATGTACCTGGCAATTAATTTTACATCTGTAAGATTTTTTTATTTTTTTTTAGATAGGTAGAAAATTATCTGATCTAAATATTTTGGACCATCCAAAAGTAGAGATTTGTTATCTATCTAAAAAAATAATAAGAAATTCTAAATATATAAAATTTTGTCTTCAAGTGTATTTTTATATGAAAATTATGTTGAGAAGTTCGAATTAACTATTTGAACTTTGAAAATAAAAATATAAATCTATAAATCGATCTGGGTATTACAAAGTAGGGTAACCTCACTCAATTATTATTTAAAAAAAATTCCGAATGCTAATTGATTGAAGTTGCAAAAATCAAGATGAAAATATATGAACAAATAAGAAATAAAAGGTTATATGTGAACAATCAAAGTCGTTTTCGAGAGTCAAAATATGTACAATTTTTTTTTGTAATCATACATATACATCGCTGAAGTCATCATCAAATTAACAGGATTCCCTTAGAGCCATGTAATTGTATCCTTCTTTTGTCGTTGTTATTATCGCTATAAATATTCTAATAGATGTCAAATGTACACTACTAGGAAAATCCGCAATTTTCATGCGCTGGAAAATGACTTTTTCCATGGGCTTATTCTTGGAAAAAGCCCAAAAATGACTTTTTTCATGCGATACCCTTGAAAAAACTCCCGTCGCAAATACCCTCATTGGAAATAGCCAGTATTTTCAAAGGTGCCGTTAGAAATACCTTATTCTTAAGACAGCTCTTGGAAAAAGGACGCATGGAAAAACTTTCAAACTTAGCCACCGTCTGAATTATTTCCAAGGGGAGCATCCGTGGGGCCCACCTTAGTTTTTCTAAGGCAATCAAAAGAGGGACCCACCCAAGTATTTCCAAGGCAATCAAGTGGGTCCCACCTGATTATTTCCAAGGGTGACGCCCTTGGGCCCCTTTAAGTATTTTCAAGACAATCTATATGGGACCCACTTGAGTATTTCCAAAGGCAGTTTACGTGGGACCCACTCCAGCATATCCATGGCCAGTGAAAGTGGGCCCACCTGGTCAGATCTGGGTGCTATTATTTTCTTCGTTATACCCATGGAAATACTGACCTCCTTTTTTTTTTGGTACCAGAATGCCCTCATTCAACAATCCTCCCAATACCAACCCAGTACTCCTTTACAATCCCCACTCCTCATTGAAACTGATAAACATAAACACATCTTACAAATAGATAGAACAGACAATTGAGAAAATACAACATAAAGCATTTAATAGGCATAAATCATTAACATAGTGATCAGAGTCAAAATAATGATGATTTATGTAGGGTTTTGGCTTAGGTTTTGCATATTTTCTCACACTTATATTTAATTAATTAGAGAAAAATACTACTGTCACCCTTCTTTATGTTTTATTGCAGAAAACAGGTTTTGGGATTATTTTACACCAAATGGAGTTAGAATCGGGTCAATCGGATCAGCGATGCTTATCGACGAAGTCTCTGTTACGGTCCGTATTGCCTGATACGGACCAGGCTAGCACAGACCAGAAGATAGCACTGGAAGCATTAAACCCTAACCGTCAAGGTCCTAATACGAACCGTATCAGGTGATACGGTTCGTAACCGAAGGCGTCTCGACTGCCGACAGCTGTTTCCAGATCAGTTTCTTAGCCCCTACTCAACCTCCAGATGTCCCTCCACTCCTATATAAGGCCCCTGGGCAGAAGAATAACTTATCTTTGTAATTAGGGTTAGATTTGATTAAAGTAAGAAGAGAGGAGTGCTTGTAACCATGCCGTTCTGCGGCTAAGTTCATTTTCTTAGGGCTAGGCAGTAAACCTTGTTACTCTTGATGTTTTGATATATATATTTCTATTGATTATGGTTTCTTGTTGTTGAATTTAAATGCTTTTGTGATTTACTATCTCTTCATCTAATTTCAATGATCTAGTTTGAGTCCGTTAGGGTAGTGACAGTACTTTAATGGTAAGAGAAACTATTTGTATGAATTAGCCTCGTTGAGATCTATTAAGTTTATGTGAATTAAACCTTAGCGGGGAAACCATAAACTAGACCAACAAAACGCGTACCAAATTCTATCACTTGCGTAAGGAAAATTGCAGTGATCTATGTAGTAATTTGGGATTTTTAGAGATCAGTCATTTGCGTAAGGAAACTCGCAGTGTCCTATGTAGAATCTCGATGAAAGATCTGTCATTCTTGCGTAACATAAATCGCAGTGACCTATGTAGTGTCTTTCATAAAACAACAACAGGAAATCAAACACAACAGGAATATATTGTCAAAACGGATTGAGTGGCAATGGTGTGCCAAAATCCTAGGAATTCTCATCTCTATCTTTATTTTAATTACTTTTAATTGCTTCCTAATTTACATTGATCACAACAACATCTCTCTATTTTCATATTTCGTCTAGCCTTTCGAAAGATTGTGATTCGATTGCTCAAAGCACTGAACCAATATTCCCTGTGGATAGACCTCGATTATACTACTCGATAGGATTGTGCGCTTGCAGTCCGAACAGATAGCATTTCTGAGTTTATAAATATTAAAAGAAACATTGCTCTCTTTTGAGTGATCAAGCTTTTTGGCGCCGTTGCCGGGGAATAACGGTTCATTGTGCAAGGCCTCGCAAGATGCCCTTGCTTTGACCATTGAATACAATTAATTAGAAACGCCTAGATTTCTTTTTATTTTCTGCATTTTTATTTTTCTTTTATTTTTAATTTCAGTTTTATTTTATTTTTCTTTTATTTTCAGTTTTAGTTTGCACGCTGGCCGAATCATCCGTATGAAGATTCGAGATGATTGCTAGTAGGAGAGGACAATTCGCTTCCACATCTCCGATAAGAACCAATCATAGTTCTTCATCGAGTAATTCTGAAAGCGAAGAAGACTCAGATTCGATCAACATGAATATTTCACTGAACGAACCGATTAACAATGGAAGACAAAACAATAGTGATAATGAAGTTCACGATGCAGCAAGACCCAAACTTCTACGAGACTATTGCGTACTGCGCGCGAATGAACCTAATTCTAGCATAAACCCGCCAACTGTTACGAACCGTAATTTTGAGATCAAACCTGCTCTCATAAATATGGTTTCGCAACAGCAATTTGGAGGATTTCCAAATGAAGATCCACATCTTCACTTGTCAATTTTTCTAGGGATATGCGAGATGATAAAGATCAACGGAGTTACCGATGAAGCAATCAGGCTAAGGCTATTTCAATTCTCATTAAAAGATAAAGCCAGAGCATGGTTATTTTCCTTACCGGCCAATTCCATTCAAATTTGGGACCAATTGTTTAATGTGTTTATTGCAAAATATTTTCCACCATCCAAAACTTCGAGGTTTAGAAACGCAATTACTAATTTTGAACAAAGGGATGGTAAAACATTGTGTGAGGCATGTGATAGATATAAGGATATGTTAAGGTGTTGTCCACATCATGGTCTAGAAAGATGGATGATTGTCCAAACTTTTTATAATGGTCTAAACCCTACCGATAGGTTGTCTATTGATGCTTCCGCAGGAGGAGCAATCATGAACAAGGAACCTGACGAGGCTTACAACCTAATTGAAGAGATTGTAATCAACCAACACTACTGGATCCCTGAGCGAAAGAAGCCAACCCCAACACCTGGCTTGTACCGAGTAGATGATATATCCATGCTGAGCGCAAAGATTGATACTTTGCAAATGGCACTCAATGCCGCAACAACATGTGGCTATTGTGGACGAGCGCATGAGATGACCGAATGTATGAATGTGACGGAAACTGAGGAAGAGATAGAGCAAGCAAACGCAATCAATAACAGCTTTCGACCTCAGCCCGCCTACAATACATACCATCCGAACAACTGAAACCATCCAAATCTCTCATACGCAAACAATCAAAGGCCTGCTGCACCCCAACAAAACTATCAACCACAACCCAATTATCAACCAAGATACAACAATCCTCAACCGAATTACCAACCAAGGCAATACAACCAACCACAGTGATGCCTCATTATCATATCTATAAATCCGACCTATTTCTGTACCAAAATCTGTGTTCCAAACCACCGAATCGTGTCTTTTACATTGAAAACACATTGAATGTCTATAGAATGTGGTACTGCTATGTTTTCATTCTTACTTTGCAGATAACAAGCGAAATCAGGGAAATTATGAAGTTCTGACGCCTTACACGCGGGCCGCGCCACTTCTGACGCGGGTCGCACAAACCCCTGACGCGACCACAAGACGCGACCTCTATTCTACACACGAGGAGCACAAGCACGCGGACCGCGTCACTTACACGCGGGTCGCGTGAATCTATTCCGGAAAGAAAACAGAAGAGGAAACAGAGGCTCAAAGAAGGAAGGTCGGCCAAATGAGCTATATTACGGGATCCCTTGCCACAGAAGGGTATCTCATTCATTATTGTGCATTCCAGAGAGCAAGAGGCAGGTTCTAGGGTTGGAGTTCGACGGCTACCTTGGAGGCGAAGTTGAGAGGAGCAAGACGGGAGTTTTGCGACGAATCTTCATCGTTCTTCTAGTTTTTCTATGAACTCTTTTATCTTTATTTGTTTTCTTTGTTCTTTGATCATGAGTGAGTAGTTTTCTTTGTTTCTAGGGTTACGATGTAGTTTGATACTTTGTTTTGTATGCATGTTGTTTGGATTTGTGTTGAACAATAGTGTTTAATTGTTTGAGTATTATCTTAATTGCTTTGTTGAAGTTGATTGAATGATTCATGTTTGTTTACTGTTAGATGCCTATAACATCTTTCTTGTACTTTGGCCTTGATGTTTCTTTCAACCAAACTTAGTATCTGAGGTAGGTTTACGAGCCGCAAGGCTAGACCAAAAAGTAACTGAGAGGTGAACTTTACCAATTATCGAGAGATATTGGTTACCTTTAGTAAACCGGACGATTAACTTAGATTAAAACCCTAAGAAGGTGAAATTGCATTTCCGATACCAAGTTTATTAAGCCAACAAACGAGAGTTGAGGTTTAGGAACATTAGGTTCGGTCAATGAATCCTTACATTAAAGAACAACGCAAAAACAGACAACTGCTGCATTTGCTCGAGGTCCACGCGGACCGCGTATGAGAGTACGCGGGTCGCATGTTCCATGCAGGTCGCGTGTGAAAGCACGCGGGTCGCATGGATACCGAGAGGCAAGGTTGATAATGAATCGAAAACCCTGGAAACACTTTTCTCTATTTGATAAAACCCAAATTTACTTTCTGTCAATTTAAGTACTTCTGTCATTGATTGAATTTAGGATTTAAACAACCAAACCAACCTTTTTCTAACTTCTAGTACCTAATTGATTTAAATAACGTTCCAGAATTGATTAAAGAACCGTCCTGTGGATCGATACCTGATTATACTATACGACGGGATTGTGCACTTGCAATCTAGTCGAAAGTTGAATAGGGTTAAAAGCTACAGCTTGCTGTAGTGAAACTTTGTGATACACTTTTGTGCGAACAAGTTTTTGGCGCCGTTGCCGGGGACGGCATCATTTATCTTTTCTGGATTTTTGTTTATTTTGATTAATCTAGATTTTAATCTGTATCTTTTTATTTCTCTCTTTCTCTCTTTCAGGAATACTGGCTTTCATACCACCTCCTACGGGCGATTACCATCTCAGGAGCAGAGGACCGATACCCGACGCGGACCGCATCGATTTGCACACGGGCCGCGTAGCTCTTCTCAAAACCGACCAAACTTCAATCCGGGCGCAATCAGACTACCGCAAATACAAGGACAACAACCGAACTTCAATCCGGGCGTTGTTAACATTGTGCAGCAAAACACCTTCCACGGGTTGGATCATGAGGATCCACACTCTCACCTCCAAACTTTTCTTGAATGTTGCACTACCATTAGAACAAATGGCGCAACAAACGATTACACCAGACTTGCTTTATTTCCTTTCACTCTTAGGGATAAGGCCAAAAAATGGTTAGGGTCACTACCAAGGGATTCAATTACCAACTGGAGGGAATTGTCCAACTCATTTCTGACTAGGTTTTTCCCACACAAGAGAACTGCCAAGGTAAGGACCCAACTGACCAGTTTTAGGCAAAGGTCTGATGAACCCCTAAACGAAGCATGGGAAAGATTTAGGGATTTGCAATATTCGTGTCCACACCATGGTTTACCTGACTGGCTTTTGATTCAAACTTTTTATGATGGTTTAACAGAAAGCACTCGTACTTCTGTTGATGCTGTTGCAGGTGGAGCTTTGATGTCAAGAGAACCTCTTGAGGCGATGAACTTGATCGACAATATGGCTCAGAACCAACAATGGTCCGGCCGCGACAATTCCAGACCTGGAGGAGGCGGCCGATTCGAAGTCGATCAGATCACAGCTCTAACCGCCAAGATGGAAGCCATGCAAAAGGCTTTCGACAAAATGAGTGTCAAATCTGTTGGTAACCATCTATCACAGCCGGAGTCATGTGCCATGTGTGGGGAGGGGCACTCTTATGAACACTGTCCATTGGCGCAAAGGGACGATGACGAGCTCGAACACGTGAATTCTCTCAACAGCGAGCCATCCTACTTCCCAAAACCTCCATTCAACCGAACCTACTCCAAGGATCCAGTTGAGCAACAGAATTGGAGGTGGAAGCAGAACAACCCAGCACCTTTCAACAGTGGCCCAAACCCCTCTTACAACAACTCCTTCAACAACCCTTCTGGTAATAACAACAACTCCTTCAACAATCCTTCTGGCAACAACAACAACCGAAACTTTTACCACAATGCATCCTTCAACAACCAGAACAACCGAGCAGGCCAGTCCGGACCTTCCAAGCCATATGTCGCTCCCGCTGTGAGTGATTTCATGCATGAGCAAGGAAAAATGAACCAGATGTTATTCGAGCAAATGCAACAAATGAGTGCTCAACTGACTGCTCAGAACCAGATGATGGAGCAATTGGGGTACAAAGCCGGTCCAAGCCAACCACCACCTGGTAAGCTTCCCAGCCAGCCGGAGATCAACCCCAGAGCAGAAGCCAACGGTCACTCTGCGGAGTGGGACCCAGTACGAAGGACCAGCCAAGCAGACAGATCAGACCGCACTGCACGCGGGCCGCACCAATTACATGCGCCCCGCATCGCCACCTGAAGAGGAGAATCCGAGCCGCGTCGAATCGACTCGACCGGCAGTCACACCTGAAAACCCTGTGCATGCGACCCGCGTCACTGACACGCGGGCCGCGTCGAAAGAACCCGAAAGTCAGAAGAAATCAAGGGCCGAGAAACCTCCACCATACAGGCCGCCTGTTCCCTTTCCACAAAGACTAGCTGAGACCAGACTGAATTGTCAATTCGCAAAGTTCATTGATGTTCTCAAACAGCTGCACATTACCATTCCATTCACCGAAGCATTGACTCATATGCCCACCTATGCCAAGTTCTTGAAAGACATTCTATCCAACAAGCGAAGCTTGGGGGGGCACGAGACGGTGAAACTGACAGAGCAGTGCAGCGCCATTTTGAGCAACGCGCTACCACCCAAACTGGAAGACCCTGGTAAGTTTTCTATTCCTTGCACTATAGGGAAAGCCACGATCAAGAAGGCTCTATGTGATTTGGGAGCCAGCGTGAGTCTCATGCCACGCACAATCTATGATCGGATGGGGGTAGGTGAGCTCAAGCCTACGCGAATGACATTACAGCTAGCAGATTCATCGGTAAGACTTCCGCTTGGCATAGTGGAAGATGTACTTGTTCAGGTTGGTAAGTTCTATGTACCTGCTGATTTTGTTGTTATGGAAATGGAAGAGGACAAGGAAGTCCCCATTATTCTGGGACGACCTTTCCTCAGAACTGCAGGTGCAATAATTGATGTATCTCATGGAACACTAACTCTGAACATTGGAGATGAGAAAGTGCGATTTCAGATCGATCGTGCTATGAAGTATCCTTCAACTGAATCTGTATTTCGAATAGATGTGAATGAAGAATGTCTAACAGATTTGGCTGAGGATTACTTTCTTGAACAGCTTAATGAACGCTTGAATGAACACACTAATTTCTTATCTGAGCTGCAGGTTGAACAAAGCGAGACCGAATCTGTTTTTGCAGCAGACATGAAGTCAGGCAACTTTGAGGAATTTCCACGCGGGCCGGATGAATCACACGCGGGCCGCGTGCCACAATCCGAGGACTTGGAAAATGATGAGAGCGGGTCGGATGAAACCGACGCGAGGTCCGCACACGACCCGAGTGCGCCAGACGCGGACCGCGTCAAGAGCCAGACAGAGAACCCGACTCCTGAACTCAAGCCACTTCCGGTCAATCTCAGGTATGAATTCCTCGGTCCAGATAATTCTTTTCCTGTGATCGTAAATGCAGGTTTAAATCCCGATCAGACCGCCAAACTTCTGGAGAAGCTGAAGATTCACAAAGGCGCGATTGGGTACTCGATCAAGGATCTCAAAGGAATCAACCCATCCATCTGTTCTCACAGAATCTTGCTTGAAGATGATCACAAGCCATCCGTGGAACACCAGCGACGACTCAACCCGAACTTGAAAGAGGTAGTGAGAAAAAGGAAATACTTAAACTTCTTGATGCAGGTATTATCTACCCGATTTCTGACAGCAAATGGGTGAGTCCCGTCCATGTGGTGCCGAAGAAAGGAGGCGCGACAGTGGTAAAGAACGAGAAAAATGAGCTCATCCAGACACGAGTAGTCAATGGATACAGGATGTGTATCGACTACAGGAAGCTCAATGCAGCCACGCGCAAGGATCACTTTCCGTTGCCATTCGTCGATCAACTCCTTGAAAGGCTTGCTAATCACTCTTACTTTTGTTATCTTGATGGTTATTCTGGTTTCTTTCAAATACCCATTCACCCACAAGACCAAGAAAAGACCACTTTTACTTGTCCGTATGGTACATTTGCATATCGCAGGATGCCCTTTGGTCTTTGTAATGCACCAGCGACCTTTCAAAGAGCCATGATGGCTATCTTTTCTGATTTTATTGAGAATGAGGTCGAGGTCTTTATGGACGATTTTTCTGTGTATGGTGTTTGTTTTGATTCTTGTTTAACTAACCTTTGTAAGATTTTGCAGAAATGCGAAGATGTCAATTTGATTTTGAATTGGGAGAAATGTCACTTCATGGTCCAAGAAGGTGTTGTCTTAGGACATGTTGTGACCTCCAAGGGCATCGAGGTTGATAAGGCGAAGATTGAAGTAATTGAGAAGCTTGCAATCCCAACTTGTGTCAAAGGGGTTCGCAGCTTTTTGGGCCATGCAGGATTTTATCGCCGCTTTATCAAGGACTTTTCTAAAATTGCGAAACCATTGACCAATCTACTTATTAAAGATTCTGATTTTGTTTTCACTGATGATTGTGTCAAGTCTTTTTGCAGTTTAAAGGAAGCCCTCATCTCAGCACCCATTTGGCAACCACCTGATTGGTCTCTACCATTCGAGATCATGTGCGACGCGAGCGACTATGCTGTAGGAGCAGTTCTTGGGCAAAGAAAGGACAAGAAGCCGTCCGCCATTTACTATGCTAGCAAGGTGCTAGATCCAGCCCAAATGAACTACACAACCACCGAGAAGGAGCTTCTTGCAATTGTGTTTGCTCTTGACAAGTTCAGATCTTATCTAGTTGGCTCGAAGATAATCGTTTACACTGATCATGCCGCACTCAGGTATTTGTTGAGCAAACAGGATGCTAAACCTCGTCTAATTAGATGGATTCTTCTTTTGCAGGAATTTGACATCGAAATTAGAGACAAAAAGGGAGTTGAGAACACTGTGGTCGACCATCTATCCCGCCTTCGGTGGGAAGAGGAGAACTCAGCCAAATTGCCGATTAACGACTCATTCCCTGATGAACATCTCTTCTCAGTCTCAACTCTGGACACCTCTGACGCGGGCCGCATGGCTTCGCACGCGGGCCGCACAACTTCTCACGCGGGCCGCATGACTGTGCACGCGGACCGCACGGATTTCCGGCCGACACCTTGGTATGCTGACATTGCGAACTACTTAGCTTCTGGGTTGTTACCTGGTACCATGTCTTACCAACAGAAGAAGAAGCTCAGATCAGATGCCAGGTACTATTTTTGGGATGAACCCTTTCTTTTTAAAATAGGTGTTGATGGCATTTTCCGACGATGCGTGCCATACGAGGAGACACGCTCCATCCTTGAGCATTGCCATTCATCCGCCTATGGGGGACACGCTTCGTTCTCCAAAACAGCCACCAAGGTATTGCAATCTGGTTTCTTTTGGCCTTCTCTTTTCAGGGATGCAAGAACCTTAGTCATGGCTTGCGACAAGTGTCAACGGACCGGGAACATCACCAAGCGCAACGAGATGCCTCTCAATTCCATTCTTGAGGTAGAGGTTTTCGACGTGTGGGGTATTGATTTCATGGGACCATTTCCATCATCGTGTGGGAATGAGTACATCCTGGTTGCCGTCGATTACGTGTCCAAATGGGTCGAAGCGGTGGCATGCAGAAAGGCAGACTCCAATGCAGTGAAGCGACTGTTCAATGACATCATTTTTCTGCGCTTTGGGGTGCCAAGAGCTGTTATCAGTGATGGGGGCAAGCACTTCATCAACCGCCAATTTGACAATCTCTTGAGCCGGCACGGGGTGACTCATAAGGTAACCACTTCTTATCATCCTCAATCTAATGGTCAAGCTGAAATCTCTAACAGGGAAATCAAGTCCATTTTGGAAAAGACGGTGGCAAGAACAAGGAAGGATTGGTCGCTAAAGTTGAATGATGCACTTTGGGCGTACCGCACCGCATTCAAAACACCGATTGGGATGAGCCCTTTCAAGCTAGTGTACGAAAAGTCATGCCACCTACCTGTGGAGATCGAGCACAAAGCATTTTGGGCCACGCAAGCCATCAATATAGACATGCTTGCCACTGGAGAGAAGCGTATCCTCGACTTGCACGAGTTGGAAGAAATGCGTTTACACTCTTATGGGAATGCGAGGATTTACAAAGAAAAGACCAAGCGGATCCATGACGAGCGCATCATGCCTCGCGAGTTTAAGGAAGGTGATCTTGTACTTTTGTTTAATTCTAGATTAAGATTCTTTCCAGGTAAACTCAAGTCTCGATGGTCCGGGCCGTTTGTGGTGAAAAAGGTGTACCATTTTGGTGCAATTGACATTGGCAATGAGGCATGTGGGATATTCAAGGTAAATGGTCAGCGTCTCAAGTACTATGTTGCTGATCATCCACACCCACCACGGTTTGTTCAGGATCTCTCCGATCCTGCCACAGAAGAGGCTTAGCGAAAGGTGGTCGAGCTTGAGACCTAAAACAAGCGCTTCTTGGGAGGCAACCCAAGCCCTTTTTAATTTTCTTGCACTTCGATCAGTTTTTACTCTTTTCTGCATAATTTTCCTTTGCATGCATTTTCTGTTTTGTTTTTAGTTATTTTGCATTTAGGTTGTCAAAAGAGAACTGCAGATTCAGTGCCCCACGCGACCCGCGTCAACACCAACAGTCGCGGTAATGAAGAGGCGCGTCCGTTACGGGCCGAAACGGTGCGACCTGGCCCTTTTAAGCCCCCCCCGTTTTCACCTTTCTCCCTCTCCTTCTTCGCAGCACACCACAAACCCTCACACGCGCCCCGTGCTCGAACCCGCGTCGCACAAACCCTAGCCTCCTACTTCCACCACCGCCGCGCCCTCTCCACCGTCCACCGCCTATCTCTCGCTGCCGAGACCTCTCCGCCAGGTGCTACACTCTCCATTTCCGTCCCTTCCACCACACCGAGCGCAGCAACCACCCTTCCTCTCTTCTCTTCTGATTCCTTCCGCCATTGCTGTGCCTCATCTCCTTTCGACGCGACCCGCGTAGAAATCCAACGCGCCCCGCGCCAGATTCACGCGACCCGCGTCCATACTTTCCAGAGCACCATGAACCGCGAGAGACGATCCAAATATGCCCAAGAACGACGGCAGGACGCTCTCCGCGCCCAGCAGCAACCACCTGTGCGCACTCCTTCTCCTTCTGGATCGCACCATACGTCTGGCTCACATCACAATGGTACTTCTTCTCACTCTTCTTCTCACAATTCATCTAACTCTCATTCTGTAGCAGCAGATCCAGATCCAACATACGACGAGTTGTATGACACCGACGCTACCCACAACTCGTCCAGTGCGTACACAGCTAGAGCAGACGACTACCCACCTCCGCATTTCGTCATCAACTCCCGTCGCATGTTCAACCGCTTTGATATCTTGCGGCACAGAAGCTTTGAAAACACGCGCCGGATCGACTTCGACACCCTTCGCGCATTTGGTGTCGCCGACCAGTTTCTCCATCTCACAGGGCGGATTGGATTCACTCCCGCCTTCTGGAAGATCGCGCACGACTGCTACCAGGAGCTTACCCTTGAGTTCCTCTCTTCTCTAGAGCTCAAGTGGGACCCTGAAGGTCAACCTTACATCAAGTTCCGGATGCGCAGTGGGACTTGGAGAGTTGGTATTTCTCATCTTCGTGAGTGGTTTGGATTCGCGCCAGACCCTCAGGTTGCCACTCTTGATTTTCGTGTGGGCATGGACAAGGACCACTTCTGGCGTTTAATCTCTGGGATGACTACCGCCGACAGCAACGATTTCAAGAGCCTTGCCATTCCTCACCCCGTCCTTCGCTGCATCCAGCGAGCCCTCGCTGTTACCATCTTCGCACGCGGCGAGACAGTTGCCCGTGCGAATGTCGATGACCTTGCATTGATGGACCATATGCTCCGTCGAGACGAGGAGTTAGAGCGGCCAGATCTGATGCTCCTTATGGTCCATCATTGGCTCACTCTCCAGAATGCCAAGAAGATCGGTGGAGTCAATACCATCGGTGCCTATGTTACCCACATCGCTGTTCAGTGTGGCGTATCGATCGCCGGCCTCTCTCTCTCCACAGGCCCGATCATCATGGATGCCAAGGCCTACCGCCTGGCAGCTTTCATCAAGATCCAGAAAGGCACTGCTGGCCACCGCGACATATACTCATGGCGTATGCCGGATGGGACGTTATACGAGTTACCCTTTCCAGCACCTATTTCATTCGCGGATATGCGCTCTTGGCTTTTCAGAGGACCTCGGCCACTGCCACCTACTGCTCCGCTGCATCCACCTTCTCCTCATGCTGCGGATGTTCATATGGCCGAGGCACACCATTCTCCACCACAGTTTCATGCCTCCACTTCTGCCGCGCCTCCCGCCTATCCACCACCGATTCCCGACCCGACCATCCAGGATGTGTACACACTCATGTATGACATGCGCCGTGAGCAGGGTACTGCCCTCTATGATCTACAGAGCCGGATGACAGCCGTTGAGGAGCAGCTCCGCGCTTGGTGGCTTGATCCTCCCGCCGACGACTGATCAGGTTTGTTCTTCTCTTTCCCTTGCTTTATTTACTTTTTCTATCTTTCAGTCTTGAAGCATTGAGGACAATGCTCGGACTAAGCTTGGGGGGGTGACTTTTGACTTTTAGGATTTGTTTTTCTTTTTACTTAGGTCATGTTTACTTTTTCTTGCATGTTTAGGTGGAAAATTTGCGTGATTGCTTGAATTACAGACTTTGATGAAATTTTTTGATTGTGATTTAGATAACCTTGAGAGATTAGAACTAACCCCACAATTGATAAATAGAACTGATTAGGAAAAGATGTTTTGAGAACTTGAGAAGTAGAGAACTCGAATTGGATCGAAACAACATTTTGAAATTGAACTGTGCCTTTTAAATAGGGAAATGGGGATTTAAAACAAGGAAAAATTGAGATATTCATCGGTATGAATGAATACCATTGAATGTGTGTATTCATGGTGTAAGCATAAAAATAAAAAAAAAAAAAAAGTTTATGAATGAAAAGATGGAGAACATAAGAGTACTGGCAGTAAGTCCATTTGGGCGCCTTTGAGCTCGTCTCCCAATTTAGAAAAGAAACAAAAGCTTTGCATACACCAACACACGAGGTTCTCGTTTTTCTGACCTAAGCTTGTTCCAAGCTTGGGGGAGCAAAAGAAAAGAAAAATCACCACAAATGAGGGCATAGATTCAATGAAGGAATGAGAAATTGATTAATTCGGGTAATTAACTTTGCAAATCTTAGAAACATTTCGAATTTGAAGTTTGATTAGTCAGTTTGTGGAGTGAATCAAAAATTGATCAAGGAAGGTCTAGATTATACCAAAGAGGTTCTCAAAGTTTTTATTAAAGCAATTCATGTAGATTTCCACTTTTACGAGTTTAGTTTGCATTTAGATTAGCTTAGAGTCCAACCCGGTACCTAAGTACGATCTTTGCTTGAGGACAAGCAAGATTTAAGCTTGGGGGAATTTGATGCCTCATTATCATATCTATAAATCCGACCTATTTCTGTACCAAAATCTGTGTTCCAAACCACCGAATCGTGTCTTTTACATTGAAAACACATTGAATATCTATAGAATGTGGTACTGCTATGTTTTCATTCTTACTTTGCAGATAACAAGCGAAATCAGGGAAATTATGAAGTTCTGACGCCTTACACGCGGGCCGCGCCACTTCTGACGCGGGTCGCACAAACCCCTGACGCGACCACAAGACGCGACCTCTATTCTACACACGAGGAGCACAAGCACGCGGACCGCGTCACTTACACGCGGGTCGCGTGAATCTATTCCGGAAAGAAAACAGAAGAGGAAACAGAGGCTCAAAGAAGGAAGGTCGGCCAAATGAGCTATATTACGGGATCCCTTGCCACAGAAGGGTATCTCATTCATTATTGAGCATTCTAAAGAGGAGGAGACGAGTTCTAGGGTTGGAGTTCGACGGCTACCTTGGAGGCGAAGTTGAGAGGAGCAAGACGAGAGTTTTGCGACGAATCTTCATCGTTCTTCCAGTTTTTCTATGAACTCTTTTATCTTTATTTGTTTTCTTTGTTCTTTGATCATGAGTGAGTAGTTTTCTTTGTTTCTAGGGTTACGATGTAGTTTGATACTTTGTTTTGTATGCATGTTGTTTGGATTTGTGTTGAACAATAGTGTTTAATTGTTTGAGTATTATCTTAATTGCTTTGTTGAAGTTGATCGAATGATTCATGTTTGTTTACTGTTAGATGCCTATAACATCTTTCTTGTACTTTGGCCTTGATGTTTCTTTCAACCAAACTTAGTATCTGAGGTAGGTTTACGAGCCGCAAGGCTAGACCAAAAAGTAACTGAGAGGTGAACTTTACCAATTATCGAGAGATATTGGTTACCTTTAGTAAACCGGACGATTAACTTAGATTAAAACCCTAAGAAGGTGAAATTGCATTTCCGATACCAAGTTTATTAAGCCAACAAACGAGAGTTGAGGTTTAGGAACATTAGGTTCGGTCAATGAATCCTTACATTAAAGAACAACGCAAAAATAGACAACTGTTGCATTTGCTCGAGGTCCACGCGGGCCGCGTATGAGAGTACGCGGGTCGCGTGTGAAAGCACGCGGGTCGCATGGGTACCGAGAGGCAAGGTTGATAATGAATCGAAAACCCTGGAAATGCTTTTCTCTATTTGATAAAACCCAAATTTACTTTCTGTCAATTTAAGTACTTCTGTCATTAATTGAATTTAGGATTTAAACAACCAAACCAACCTTTTTCCAACTTCTAGTACCTAATTGATTTAAATAACGTTCCAGAATTGATTAAAGAACCGTCCTGTGGATCGATACCTGATTATACTATACGACGGGATTGTGCACTTGCAATCTAGTCGAAAGTTGAATAGGGTTAAAAGCTACAGCTTGCTGTAGTGAAACTTTGTGATACACTTTTGTGCGAACACACAGCAACCTGATATTACATCTTTAATGGAGAGATTCCTAGAGAAGCAAGATAAGGCTAACGCCGAAATTGCGCAAAAGATCAAATCCTTAACAAACCGCAACAAAGACTTAGAAGACAATGTCTCTAAGATGGCAAAAGAACTCTCAAACATCACACGTGGAAAAGGAAAATTTCCGGGCCAACCAGAAGAAAATCCAAGAGAGACTTGCAAGTGCATAACGTTAAGGAGCGGTACAGCTTATAAGGGACCTCCCATGCCCGATCAAATTTCCGACGAGATGCATGCAGAGCCATTGCATTCAGAAGAACACGAACCGTAACAACCGGAGCCGCCCGTACTCGAAACGCAGGCAGACCCTATTGAGGAGCAGAATGACACCGTAGGTGGAGACGAACGACAAACCGAACCTGAATATATTGCACCACCACCCTACAAGCCACCTCTGCCATTCCCTCTAAGGCCGGCCAAGCATAAAATGGAGCCGCAATTCGTGAGATTCATGGAGACACTCAAGCAACTACAAGTCACAATCCCCTTCACTGAGGCAATCGCAAGCATACCCTCGTATGCCAAATTTCTGAAGGAGATTCTTTCAAATCGCAGTAGACTCCAAGAACTCTCAACAATTCCGCTCAATCTGGAATGTAGTGCGCTCGTGCAAAGCAAATTACCGACAAAGTTGAAAGATCCGGGAAGCTTCTCGATACCATGCACCATTGGCACAACCGATTTTAAGAGAGCTTTATGTGATCTGGGGGCAAGCGTGAGTTTAATGCCTAAGGTAGTATTTGATAAATTGGAATGTGGAGACCTATCACCAACACGGATCTCATTGCAACTAGCTGACCGATCAATTCGATATCCTGAAGGAATGTTGCTTGATATCCCAATAAAAGTTGGTAAATTCTGGATACCAGCAGATTTTGTGGTAGTTGATATGAAATAAGATGAGCAGATTCCGATCATTCTTGGAAGACCATTCCTTGCCACATGTGGGGCAATGATTGATGTTAGGAATGGGAAGATCTCACTCAATGTTGGTGAAAACAAGATGATCTTCAACATGAATGAGACCAAAGTCTCACCTGACATAAATCTTGTCTACAATTTGGAAACAGCGGATGAGTATGGCAATGATGAATTGCGACTGGACGAATTAGAAGACATCGAAGAAATGGTGCACGAAGCAGAAATGGAGAGACTGTTCACCGTACAAGATGACGGTCAGATCCATCCAACCTCCGTGACAACACAAACCGATGATCTGAACAAGAGCCCTAATATCGCAAACAACAGGAATTATTCTCTCTTAGCCCTTGCATTAATCAAAAACCTACGCGAAGAACTCGATGCAATTTCTCAAAGACTGGACGAGGTTGAAGTAGTACTCGGTGTGAGTCTGGCGTTCGACCCCGGACCTCAAACACCAACCGACTTCTTCGAGAAGGGCAATGACGATGAGACCACAAAGGAACCCTCTTGCATTGACGGGTTAACATCTGGAAGAAACTACTGATGCGACACAAAGTCTAGCTAACGACTTAAAACAAGCGCTTCTTGGGAGGCAACCCGAGGCCACTTTTATATTTTCGTATAATTATTTATTTTTCGTTTAATTAGAACTTTAACAAAGAAACAACTCATACCCACCTTTTTCCTATGATCAGGTAAAAATATTGGAGGAAATGCTTGATTAAAGACATATAGGAAGATGGAAAAATACTCTCTGGTACGGCCTGTATTGGCTGATACGGACCATACCAGTGGATACGAAGGGAATAGAGTAAGAAGACAGGAACAAGTGGTGAATACGGTCCGTATTGGCTGATACGACCCGTATTCAAAGGAATTAAAACTTGGCAGTTATTGGGTCTGAGCATAACGGATTGGATACGGACCGTATTGGCTGATACAGTCTGTAATGATGGCCAATTCAGAATATGCGAACCCGTTAAGAAGAGACGTTTGAAATCCCGCGCGAATCACGTCTCATAACCGTTGATCCATTTTGTTTTAATCCCTAAACCTCTTCCTCTTCCCTTCCCTCTACTCTCTTTTCCTCTATCTCTTCTCCTTCTCCTCTTTCCTTTTTTGCCCAAAATCGAACCTCCCTTCCTTGCCGCCAATCACCATCGCCGCCACACCTGGCACCTCCATCCATTGAAGTCGCCGCCACACCACTGCCCCGATACGGACCGTATCAGGTCCGTATCCGACGGCCCCTCGATTCTCCTTCTCCAAATTCAGTTTTTCTAATGAATTGATATCCGACGGCCCCCGATACAGAGCCATCACATTTCAAAAATACGAGCCGCAATAACCGGACCGCCCGTATTCGAACTGCAGGCATACCCTATTGAGGAGCAGAATGACACCGTAGGTGGAGACGAGCGACAAACCGAACCTGAATACATTTCACCACCACCCTACAAGCCACCTCTGTCATTCCCTCCAAGGCCAGCCAAGCATAAGATGGAGCAGCAATTCGCGAGATTCATGGAGACACTCAAGCAACTACACAATCCCCTTCATTGAGGCAATTGTAAGCATACCCTCGTATGCTAAATTTCTGAAAGAGATCCTTTCAAATCACAGTAGACTCCAAGAATTCTCAACAGTTCCGCTCAATCTGGAATGTAGTGCGCTTGTGCAAAGCAAATTACCAACAAAGCTGAAAGATCCTGTTAGTTTCTCGATACCATGCACCATTGGCACAACAGACTTTAAGAGAGCTTTATGTGATCTGGGAGCAAGTGTGAGTTTAATGCCAAATATAGTATTTGACAAATTGAAATGTGGAGACCTATCACCAATGCGGATCTCGTTGCAACTCGCTGACCGATCAATTCGATATCCTGAAGGAATGTTGCTAGATATCCCCTTTAAAGTTGGTAAATTCTAGATACCCGCAGATTTTGTGATAGTTGATATGGAAGAAGATGAGCAAATTCCAATCATCCTTGGAAGGCCATTTCTCGCCACATGTGAGGCAATGATTGATGTTAGGAATGGGAAGATCTCATTAAATGTTGGTGAAAACAAGATGATCTTCAACATGAATGAAACCTTCAAGGTTCCCCCTGACATCAATCTTGTCTACAATTTAGAAACAGTGGATGAGTCTGGCAATGATGAATTGCGATTGGATGAATTAGAAGATATCAGAGAAATGATGTGCGTAGCAGAAATGGAGAGATTGTTCAACATACAAGATGACAGTCAGGCCCAACCAACCTCCGTGACAACACAAACTGATGGTCTGAACAAGAGTCCTAATATCGCCAACAACAGGAATTATTCTCTCTTAGCCCTCGCATTAATCAAGAACCTTCGCGAAGAACTCGATGCAATTTCTCAAAGACTGGATGAGGTCGAATCAGTACTCAACACGAGTCTGGTATTCGACCCCGGACCACAAACACCAACCGATTTCTTCGAAAAGGACAATAATAACAACACCACAGACCACACTGAAGGCCATCCACCGGACAAGCAACCCGCTTGCATTGTCGGGAGGGCATCCGGAAGAATCTAACACGAAACAAAGTCAAGCTAACGACTTTAAACAAGCGCTTCTTGGGAGGCAACCCAGGGCCACTTTTTACTTTCTTTTTCATATAAAAACACAAAAATTCAAAAAATAGTTCATTTAATCCTAAACTACTACACTAATCACAGGGTTACTAATCTTACCTGCAGGAAGAGATGCTGGAAGAATTTGATCGAAAAATTCGAAGCCCGTCATGAAGCTTTACTCTCTGTTACGGCCTGTATCAGTCCAATACGGGGTAATACTTCAATACGGACCTGTTCCGGACTTGGCACAGAAAACACGAGATTTGAATTAAAACTGCACAGTGGTTACGGACCGTATCAATTGATACGGACCGTATTCACTAAGCAAAAATAGCCGATTCTCTATTTTCTGTGCTCCAAGAAAGGAAAGTCGAATTATAACCAGATTTAACCTCCCATGATCACCACTTCCTGCACTTTCATCACATCCTTTCACCACCTTATAAACCCTCCATCAACTTTCCTTTTCAAGCACCATTTCATAATATTTTCAGAAAAAATCGCCCTCTATTCACAGAATCTCTCAAAGTCAGGCCCGTATTAGCCCTATATCAAATTGATACGGACCGTAACAGAGCATGAAAACCTAGAAAAAAATGGCAAGCAACAGCCCTCGAACCTCCAACTCTCAATCCAATGATGAAGAAACTCTCCTGTCAGCCATGGGGATCCAGTTCCGCAATCAACAAGAATTCGACCGCGCTCAAACCATGCTTGATCGCACCATTGCGAATAATAAAGCAATGTGCTTCAACACCATGAAGGTCCTCGGCTGCTACGACTATGTGAGAGTATCCCTTAATAAAATATATTTATGGGATCTAGCGGACCGATTGTGAGCCACAAGGGTCTACGAAAGGCCAACCATCGAATTCCTATCAACCTTGCAAAGTGATGGCGACATAATCAAGTACCGACTCTTCAACCGCCCCTTTCAAGTAACAATGGAGGAATTTTGCAAGGCGCTATCAATTCCCACTAAAGGCGAAACCGAACTGGGCACAAGGGACAAACGCATGAAATATTGAGAGACAATTGCTATGGATGAACGAAAGGTTTATCGCAAAGACTCGCGCCTCATCTCGAGTATCGAATTAAGGTATATCCATATCATCCTTTCCAATTCTATTTTTCCCACAGGAGAAGACAACACGGAGGTTAAAGAAAGGGACATCTACATCATGCGCTGCATGAGAAGCCACAAGCACCAACCACACCTTGGCTATCACATCTTACACCACCTCAAATCGGTGGCCGACGATAAAAAGAACAACCATGTAGTCTCGGTTGGTTGTTATGCAACCCTTCTCGCGCATCATCACAATATCAAACTCATTGGCGAAAACGAAGTGTTCGGATCCAACCGCCTTAACATGAATTATCTCGTCAACAATGATCATGTGCAAGCGGTATTCAATGCACATACGGGCGATATCAAGTACACATTAAAAATAGGCGAGGGAATGACCCTTCACATCGGGACGGACAAGGGCTCATTCCATTTTGGCTACGAATCTGAACATGGAGATGACACGCGAAACGAAGAGGAAGAACCAATAGAGGAAGAACCAATCGAGGAGGAACCAATCGAGGAAGAGCCAACCGAAGGACCCATGGAGGAGACACACAGCGTATCATACCACTCATCACACCACCATCATGAAATGGCTTTCATACGCCACCTCATCCCTCCACGCGAATCAACCAATGAAGCAAACACCATGCCCGCACCTACCGGCTGGGATCAAGAAACCACCATGTCGCAACCTCGAGAGCCCGGCCCAACGGCACGTTACGCCAACAACACCCTCGAAAATTTGAAGAAACGCACCAGCTACTTGGAGGAATATATGGACAAAGTGAATAAGGCACACGAGAATTTCTATGAATATTGCCTTTCAAAGGGAACCATTCACACCACCTATTCCATTCACCCCACCACCACCCCTTCACCACGAGTAATCTGTGAGATCTTTCTTATCTCTATCTCTATAGTTTATTTTCTTGCATTGAGGATAATGCAAAATTTTAACATGGGGGTAGGGGTAAGAAACTTAGTTTAGGATTGCATTGTATCTAGGATCATGGCATGTAAGACCCTTATTTTTATTTTTTGCTAGCAGTTTTACTTAATCGGGACTATTTCTCAAGGCTTAAAAGAGAAATGGGATGAACGATTGATGTTTTTATCTAGCGTGCATATATGCATTTGCATTAATAGGAGCATATAATTTAGGAGTAGCTTGCATGTAGGATAATCAAATGAGGAATTGTTTGAATTGAGTTAGGCTAGGATTTAGACAATTGGCCATGATACAAACAATTTGGAATTTTTAAAGTAATTAGTGACCTCAAAGTGAACAATTAATTGCTAACCATGAATACTGACCAAAATCCGCAAACCTTAGAATTTTTATTGTTGAGTAATTTATTTTTGCAAAGTCTTTTAAGTTTGGAAGTATTTTAGAATACTCATTTATTATAGATAGACCCCTAGCGAAACTATGCAATAATTTCTTGTATGAATGAATACTTGGAATTGTGTGTAATCATGGTACTTGTGACACAAAAATATTTAATTTTTCAGAAAAATAGAAAAAATACAAAAAATTCAGAAAAAAAATAGAATAAAAGATGGAGGATAAAAAAGAATACGGGTGCCTACACAATACTGGTTACCAATAGGCTCGATAAAACCTCCAAATTTTAAATTTTTGTGCATATTTAATTTTTCGAAAAAAGTCACAAGTACCAACACACTTAGTTGTCATACTTTGCTCCAATCAATTGGGAAGGAAAATCAAAATTTATATCATTAGAATTCCTATTGATTGGAAGGGATCCATTTATAATCAAAGGGGAAATTAATACTCTCAGATTTAAGGATATTTTTGAATTTAATTGTTCAAGGAATGCACAATGAGGTCAATCATGGAATGAATAAATTGTTCAAGGGAGAGGTCAAGAATATTTTTGAAATTCTAGATTTTTAATGTCATATCAACTGTACCAAGCCCGAGTTCTAATTTAATTTTAAGCAAGTCCTTGAGATTGTATGGTTTAACCTAGACCGGACCTTTGACTAGCTAGGATGTCGTTGCTTGAGGACAAGCAACAATTCAAGTTGGGAGGCGTGATCAGAGTCAAAATGATGATGAATTACGTAGGGTTTTGGCTTAGGTTTTGCATATTTTCTCACACTTATGTTTAATTAATTAGAGAAAAAGGCTACTGTCACCCTTCTTTATGTTTTATTGCAGAAAATAGGTTTTGGGACTATTATACACCAAATGGAGCAAGAATTGGGTCAATCGGATCAGCGACGCTCATCGACTAAGTCTCTATTACGGTCCGTATTGCCTAATATGAACCTAGCCGAATACAGACCAGGAGATAGCGCGATACGCATTAAACCCTTCAGTGATATGATCTCAATACGGACCGTATCACCTGATACGGACAGTAATCAAGGCATCTCTTGGGAATAACTACCGACAGCTGTATCCAGATCAATTTCTTGGCTTCCACTCAACTCCAGACGTCCCTTCACTCCTATATAAGCACCCTAGACATAATAGTTTAGTATCCTTGTAATTTGGGTTAGATTTGGTTAAAGTAAGAAGAGATAAGTGATTGTAACCATGTCGTTCCGCGGCTAAGTTCCTTTCTTAGGGGCTAGGCAGTAAATCTTGTTACTCTTGATGCTTTGATATATATATTTTCTGTTGATTATGATTTCTTGTTGTTTAATCGAAATGCTTTTGTGATTTATTATCTCTTCATCTAACTTCGGTGATCTAGTTTAATCCGTTAGGGTAGTGACAGTACTTTAATGGTAAGAGAAACTATGTTGCACGAATAGCCTCGTTGAGATTTATTAGGTTTATGTGAAGAAAACCTTAGCGGGAAAACCATAAACCAGAACAACAAAATGCGAACCAAGTTCTTTAATTTGCGTAAGATAAATCGTAGTGATCTGTGTAGTAACTTGTGTATTTAAGAGATCAGTCATTTGCGTAAGATAACTCGCAGTGTCCTATGTAGAATCTCGATGAAAGATCTGTCATTCTTGCGTAAAATAACTCGCAGTGACCTATGTGGTGTCTTTCATAAAACAACAACAGAAAATCGGACCCGACAGGTATATATTATCAAAGTGGATTGAGTAGCAATGGTGTGCCGAAACCCTAGGAATTCTCATATCTATCTTTATTTTAATTACTTTTAATTTTTTTCCAATTTACATTGATCACAACTACAACTCTCAATTTTCAGATTTCTTCTAGCCTTTCGAAAGATTGTGATTCGATCGCTCAAGACTCTGAACCAATATTCCTTGTAGATCGACCTCGAATATACTACTCGATAGGATTGTGCGCTGGCAGTCCGAACCGATAATATTTCTGAGTTTATAAATTTTAAAAGAAGTATCGCTCTCTTTTGAGTGATCAAGTGGCATGATACAGTCGTGTTGTGATTATAAATACATGGAACCAGAAAAGAGATGCATGATACAGTCATGTTTGTTTTACATAGATAGTAGTTTGTTAGCCAAGGCGGTGTCTGATTATCAACCCCTTGTTGAAGTTGATTGGAGGGCCGATAACTATTTGGACTTTGAAGTCGGAGATATTAATCTATTTGACCCTAAAAAGTTGCTACTTAAATTCAACATAATAAGTAGCTATTTTGGGATAATTAACCATGCTTGGAAAATATCAAAATCACATAACAACACATTAAAATTCTTGGTGCTACATGTAAAACCCTGAATTTTGATGTGCACAATGGCAAAAACCATGGAGGAATTAATTTCCTATGAATTAAATCATGCATGGATGGTGTTTTGGGTACAAAAACATGGTGACACCTAAGCAAACCAAGCCTCAAGCCGCTCTGGGTACAAGTTGGAGACACCAAGCAAATCCGACAGTATAGGACCCGCTCATCAGTGGCCCAAAGCCATTTTGCCCTAAGCCAACATGGTAAGTGAACACGGAATACCAAAATAACACGGGATACACCGAATTGCCAGCGTTTTGATCTATGGTACACCGAGATCAAGTAAATACGGGTGCTAGGCGCTATGTTCAAATCAAACAGTGTTTGACCCCTTCATTTTGCGCACTCCCGGCGCTTCATACACCGTATTAAGACCATTATATGGTCCAGCAAATGCCGAGAGCAAACAAAATGAAGAAAGAAACAAAAGAGAACAGTGTACAGTCTGAGGAGACTGACAAGCGGGCCCCTCTCGCCAGACCCATCTCCCTCTCCTCTTCTATGCCTAAGACCCAAATTTTTGAGCTTTGAATTCGACCAAGTAAAGAAGTCATTAAATGGAGCTCACCTAGGGGTGCAAGGCAAGCTATATCCTCATCCTTCTCTGCCTTCTCGTGAAAAAGAGGAGTTTGGTATATCGCAAAACCCGAACCCGAGAGATAAAAGAAGCAAAAATGCAAAACAGCTTAAGTAGGCAAAATTGAGACACGAGAATATCAAGGAGTCTCTTTGACACCCTCACGATGCAGAAGGAAGTGTCAATTTAACAAGGAAACGTTAAGAGGAAGGTGACACACGAAATGCCATAGTCTCGGAACCGCCAATGCATGAACGGCCAAATTAACTGTGCCAACGATAAAATGTTCTTAGGCACATGATAAAGAATGTACTACGGCACTATCTGTCATCCCTTTAAACCTCTAAGCACAAGGATCAATGTAAGTCCATTTTTAGCCTTGCACGGCTCGGGTATAACTACCCCTACTCAGTAGCTGTCACCAGCTCGATGGTCCATCAAGGACACGTGTATTTTACCCTCTGGAAGAAGCCAAATGAGGAAGATTCCTCTCCAGAGAAGCAGGAACACGCCTATTGAGTTATACCACATTTGGTCGACCTATCAAAGGCTAAGATGTATTGGAAGCTATCCAAAGATGATCCAAGGGTTAAGATATATCCAACAGGGGATCAATGACATGTTACACCCCGATTGGGCAACTCTTGCCATGTAT
This sequence comes from Carex littledalei, assembly GCA_011114355.1. Classification (NCBI taxonomy): domain Eukaryota; kingdom Viridiplantae; phylum Streptophyta; class Magnoliopsida; order Poales; family Cyperaceae; genus Carex; species Carex littledalei. The sequence continues at coordinate 17,001,553 of CM022082.1, forward strand.
ACATGAATATGTGAAGTAAGATGATCAAGACCATGCATCAAGCATCTGGTGGGTGTGATGAAAGCCTCATCAGCTAAACCCTAAATCCTAGGCCATCTATTGCCTATAAAAGGGCACATAAAGCTCAGTAGAAGGGAGAGAGAGAAGAAGATATACATTTTTCGAAACAATTAGCAAAAAGGGGAAATTCTCAAGCTCTCATCCTCTCTCCTCTTTTTGTAATAGCCAAAGATCAGATTAGGTAATTGATACCTACAAAATGTAAGCCTTTAAGGCTAAGGTTATGTATATAAGGTTTCTTTGATGAATGAAATCTTTTTTTATTTGAATCTTGTGCATTCTTTTTATTCACTGTTTTTCTTTGAAGCCTTCTTTTTTTTATGCTTTGATTCTTCTTTATCTTGAAGCTTTTACAATATTAAATGGGAGAACCTCATGACATTCTAAGCTTATTTTATAATAAGCAAGTATGAGGTTTGATGACCAAAATGAATAAAAAAGAAATCTTTTTTTTTTCCTTTTCCTTTACTGCCTCAATAAATACTAAAAAAAACAAGAGTAAGGCTACGGTGCTTTGCAAAGTAAACAGTCATCTTTACTTCGGGCTACTTTTTACAATTTGCAAAACTCAAACAACCTATCCGAACCGTTCAACATGTTCTAAATATTGAAATGTGCTTGGAGACCAAATTTTACATTTTTTGGAATTTGTTTACTATTTATTAAGCCACTTTGAAAATCGCTGATCCAACAGTGAACAGTAAAAAACAGTAAAATTTTCTGGACCACCAGATCAGACTTTTTCAAAGTGGCTTAATAAATAGTAAAAAAATTCCAAAAAATGTAAAATTTGGTCTCCAAGCACATTTCAATATTTAGAACATGTTGAACGGTTCGGATCGGCTGTTTGAGTTTTACAAATTGAAAAAGTAACCCGAAGTAAAGAGGGTTGTTTACTTTGCAAAGCACCGTAGCCTTACTCAAAAAACAATATATATATTTAATAAATTACTATTCTAAATTAGTCACTAGTATCTTTGTTTTCTTTGACCTTTTATTTCAAAATAATAAATATATTAATTAAAATAAAAAACTGAAATATGAAAAATGTGACTTCCTTCTCTTGTTTTGGACTTTTTGGTCTTCTATGCTTTTAATCCTTGTATAAAATAATTAAATAGTGAAGATGTATGTGTTGAGCTGTATAGTTCCATTTACATCCAATCTACTTGATTATTTTATTAGAAAGAATTAAAAGCAACAAAAAAATAAATAAAAATAGGAGTTATAATGGTTGAGTTATATAGGTCATATTATAAACTCTTTCAAAATGGGACCTATGTTGCATAAATGGCTCTACTTGATTTCTTTATGCACAAATGCATGTTATGTGCACAAAAATACACAACATAAAGAAATTAAATAGACCTTATGCAAATAGTGAAAGAATGAGGTTCAAATTGCAAATAGGCATCAGCCATGTTGAAACTTGCCATTTGTACATTTGAGTCAATGATTTTATTTATGATTTGTCCCTTGATCAAGTGAAAAGATACAAACACATAATTTTTTGATGAAGTCAGGGACTTCTCTGCATAAAACCAAATTTTTGACAGATTCTTGATATTTAAATCAACAAAGCAATGATTTTTGGAGCTTGTTTTTTGCTTGCTGGTACCAAAGGGATAGCTCAAAGACTATAAAACTTGTTTGAACATGTGACCAGTCAGTGTACCCATTGGTAGCTACCTTAAACCAGTCCTTAATACACCTACCTGCACTGTCTCAGCAGCAAAATCAAGTAGAAGCTCTACTGGTACAAAGAAAATACCTAAAAGTGTCAAAATGACCTCTGCTGGCAAATTGAACAGGACAAAATGATACAGGGACCACAATGACAAAATGAACATCACAGTCATGTAGAGGACTCCAAGACACATAACATGGACACAAACTTCAAATTATTTGGATTTTATTTCGATTTAATATGAATTTTTGAAGTTCAGTCTTTGAAATGAAAAAATCAGCTAATTAAATTGGTGAAATTACCACTAATACCCCTCTGCATAATTGGCAACCTCAAAAATAGGAATAAAATCCTAAAAAATCACAAAACCAAGCACAATCAAAGTTCACTCGGTTCCCTATAAATACATCATAAAACAATGCATGCTTGTTAATAAATCAATGAAGGAATTGTAAAATCAAAGTCAGAAGTTCATGAATTAAGCTATGTGCTTAATCTTAATCCGAAGTTCTAAAACTTGTCAAATCCTGTTGCCATCTTAAATATATCACAAAGTATTCGGATAATGTTATTTTGACTTCTAATCACAATGTAAAACTCTCGAATTAGTCCCCGATACTAAATCGATGTCAATTCGAGAGCCTCAAATCCTAAACATGACCGGGATATAATTAAACCAAAAATCATTCCTGACAATCTCTAGACCATGGAGAGATGATAACCAACATCTCAATCGAAGAAGACCGTGTTCAAATACAAAAATTGATCAAAAAACCCAAAGTCGAGGTGAAACTCGAACCACCGCTACGATCCGCCACCTCCGATGGCCGGAGGTACCCGATAATGGGTGCATTCAGTTCCTGACACAAAGACGATGCCAACTGTGACTTCCTTTTGCCTCTCCGTGGCCGGAGCATGGCCGGAGCTCAAGAAACCTAGTCACGGGCAAAGCCATTGTTCATATCGGAATTCACACGAATTTTAAAGTATAACGAATCCTTTGATCTTGGCGCTGGAATGAAGTTTGAAGATTAGTACGAATCTCAAAGCAATGGGTCAATCCGAAGGCCAAAGTTTAAATCCAAAAGTCCAACAGACCTCTGCCAATATAGGGCCCACATGTCATTAAACCCAAAAGAACCGAGACTCGTCGAGTAAATCTCAAAGCTTGATCACCAATCCCGAAGCCGAAAGCCCAAATCTAAGTCCTGTATCTAAATCCAATGCTTAGCACAAATTTTAAAACTCAAAGCACACATCTCAAAGCCCAATACAAATCTCAAACCCAGATAATCAATAAAAGCCCCTAAATCAAAGATCTTTTACACATAGACCCCTCTGACAAAAGAAAATTACTAGCGAAGTCCTTGAAATTTTGCAAATAGGTCCCTGACAGCCTAAAACATTGTCAAGCAAGCCCTTAAAGGCTCAACTTTCATACAAAAGTCCATCAAAACTCCAAATTACAAAGCCCATTCTTCCAGAATTTATAAACAAGCCCTTAAAAGATTAAAACTCTTACAAATAAGTCCTTTTCAACCATGACTTCTTCGTTTCAAGTCCAAATTGACTCAAACCACCTCCAAAGGAACCCAAATTAAATCCTCTATACTTCTAAACTAAAATTTAGTATTTTCAAACATCATCCAAATCCTGAAATGACCAAAATGCCCCTTTTTCTCAAACATTAAGTGATTTCATCTATGAATAAAAATACAAATAAAACATGTCATGAGTTAATATAAACAAAGAATGCATATACACTCCTGCAACATTTAAATTCCCTTTCAAGGTACAATAAACATTATTTTTAATACAAAATTACATGCACACATATGTCCAAACCGAGAGAACCAACCAAACCAAATTCAAAGTTAGTACATGAGCCCCCTCTTCTTAGTCCCATTATTCGTTTCACAAAAGATAGGCACAAATCCTGGAATGAACGAGGTGTTCAGCATGGCTTGGAAGGGTTATCTAGATGTAATTAACAACAAGGGCTTGCGCTCGCTGGAAGTTAAACGTCCCCACAATCATTAAACTCTCTCGATAGACTGATCATAAACAGTAGGTCTGTTGAGGGTGAATCAGAAGGAATAGTAGAAAGAAATGAATGTTTCAAGTTCGATGTTCTCTCAATGTCCTAAGAAAATAGAGAGCACTGAACCCTGAGACATTTCACACATGTGCACACACTGTAACATCCGGTATTTTAATTATTATTTTAATTTATTTTCGATATATATGTAATATTTAAACATTATAAGGTTTTTAATTTGCAAAACAAAAGGTAAAAATAAAAGAGAAGCTAATGTGGCAGTAGATGCCACGTGCCTTATTCATGGTAAATCCCCTACCGCCATATTTACCCCATAACTTTGAAATTGCAAATATCCAAATTTAAACAAAAAAAAAAAATGCCAACGTGGCATCCCTTTGCCACGCGGCTCATTGCATGTAAAATCCCCACCCCTTTGATCTCTTTCACCCCATAAATATTCTTTCTTTCGTATTCTCAAAGAAAAAAAAAAATGAAAACCGAAAATGAAAAAAAAGAAAAGAGAAAATCCAAAGAATAAAGGAAATATTATGATAAATATATTGATATTTGATTTCATGTTCGATTGGAATTTCGACTACGTCGCGTTGATTCTGAACTGTTGATTGCAATATGATTTGGATTTTTGGATTTTTGGATGGATCGTTATCAGGTAACCGGACTTCTCTATATCTGTGTTTTCGATTTGTATGGTTGAATTGGATATTTGAATTGGTTATTGGATTATGAGGCATATTTAACGGGATAACGGGTCTGAGGTTCGAATTTGATTGTGAACTGATGAGATTGTGTGTACTGTGTGACTTGTTTTACGGATAACCTAGACCCAGATTCTATCGTCGTTAAATATGCAAGCATAATTTGATGTGTATTTGTGTGGATTAATCCAGTCTGTTTGAATGGTTGTTTAATTAAGCTAATTATAGAGAAGCGCGTCGTTAAATAACCGGTTACTAAGCTTTGTAGCTGATTCCGTATTGTTTCTATTTGTTTTGTTTTTGTTGGCGACGTAGGTTGACGGGATGAAGGATGATGCGAGGGTGCCTCTCTTGTCGTGTGCCCCGGCCAGGCGGCGGGTCGTGACACACGCCTTCCCTCTCGTGCAACTTTCTGCGCCCTACATAATTCAATGCACGGAACGATCCGCGCATTGCAAAGTACCATAGCCTCACTCGTAACATAACATAACATTACTTATTAATTATTATTTTATAAAATATAAATATTTTTTGTAATTAAATGAGAAGTGTTTAATAAGATGGAATATGTACTCCATTTGATGAAGATGTGTTTATTATTCTAAACGCTACCTTTAAGACTTCTATGCATATGTGGAATGATTATTATGTTACATGTAAAGGAAGTTTGAACTCTAATTAATAGTTAGCATGTTTATCATATTGTTATTTAATATTTTTTCAATGTATCATCTATTTGTTTATGCTAGATTATCAATGTATCTTTTGTTTGATATTTAGCATATTATCTTCTGTTGGGTCATGGGGCCAAATCCAGGTGCATAGCACACTGGTAACCTATGCTATAGCTCATATGTTCTCCAATTTCAGTGTATTTCTCTACAAATTTGTACAGGACATCTGGTTCTCATCATATGGGCATGTCCCTAGAATGTTCATGCTCAGGTTTACCATGTTGTTCTGGATTTTAGACATGCATTTTATCAATTTTGGGCGTATGGCCTGACTGGTATTGACAAGTATATCCTTCCTGACAAACAGTTTTGTTACTTTCGTTGTAATTAATTGGCTGAACCAAATTGAGTATTTTTTTAATGAAAATATTCAGAAACACTCAAACTATATGCAGAATTAATTTCAAATCCAAGTGTCTAGTAACTGGGATGATCAATGACATTTGTAGGTGATAGTAGGCAAACTGCTACATTGTTTTTCTGAACCAGTCTTATTTTCAAGGGATAAACTTCTAACATTCTTTGTGAATTGTAGAAAAGTCCAAATTGAGAAAAACTATATTGTCAAAAATTCAACATGGAACCAGTTTTTTTTATTTTTCTTCAATTTTTAGATTGTTTCGGGGCTGGTACCATATCAGTATAGGTTTTTTTTGGTTCTGTATTCATGGTAGGTTTTTTTTTGGTTACTGAACTATGAGTTAAAAAATACTGAAGCCTAAGTCTAATGTAACTGTAGCTTATGGGTTTAGAAAAGAGATGCAAAAGAGTATTGAGAGGGGAAATGACATGTTACCTAGTGATTGCTGCCTTTATCTGATTTGAATTATCGTCGCATGTGAACTTGCGAAACCCAACGGGCCAGATTATTGGGCAGTCTTCCAGTACATCCATCGATTTTCTGATAATTCCAGGACCTCATCCCTTCTTCTTTAGGGGTTCCGGTGGTGCAAGTTCACGGTCTAGGCTAGCATTTGAACACTGACCATCATCGGGTACTGCCTGTGAACTACGCTTTCTCTTTGAGTATTTTTTGCATGTTGCTCTTCGTAGACCAGATTTTCTGGGGGCCATTTGTGCTGTGTTGCCAATCTATATTTTGAAAGGGTTCATTAATTTTTGGGTTAATTTCTTGTATACCCTCACAGACTTTTGTAATTTCTTATTTACCTCTTGACACTTCAATTTATCTAATTTATCCCTCAACTCTTAAAACTCTTTTTTTTTTACCCATTACATAGTAACTATGGAGTTAACCATAGTTAAATCCCTAGTTAAAATAATAAAGACAAAAATACCCTTTTCTATTTGTAAGGTAAAACTATACTATTGGCCTTATATAATCAAGTGTGATGATTTATGAGTCTATATCTTGTTATAGGTTTATTGAATCTATATGAAACGAGTTAATTAAAGCAGAAGCTCACCAAATTGTTCTAAAAGGAAAAGCAATTTTTAAATTTCAAATCATAAGCATTAAAGAGCAGTTTTGTTTGAAAAAGGTCAAGATGACCACAGTTTTCTGGTTTTCAGAAAATAAAGCTTAATTTAAACCCTAATTTCAGTGAAAGTCCTCTAATAAGATGTTTATCCTTGTGCCATATTGGGTGCAATTCAAATTTAATCAAGTCATGAGAGACAATATATATTGTACAAGGGTAATCAGAATTACTATAAAATGCTTCTCCTATTGATTTCTTTTACATATGCTTTCAACAAAATAAAAACCTTCTTTTAAGCTGCTGTCAGACACAAAAAACCTTTAAGTGGTATAAAAGATAAAAGGAGAAGGGGTATAAAGGAGATAAGGAGAATGCAGTTGATTTGTGTAAAGAAAAGGAGAAAAGTATATGCAAAACCCTAGACTCAAATGTCGCCTCATTCTCAAATAAAAATAAAATCAAGGAAATTTGAAGGATTTTAGGGAGAATTACCAATTTAGTTCGAATTCAATCAAGTTAGGAAGCACCTCTTGCATATAGTTTTCTTCTTTTCTCTACACAAATCCTTCTCTGAGTTTGTACCTCCGATTTGTCTCTCTGTTACATGTGATTTGTTAAGAAAGAGTGGGGATATTAGAGGATGGCGAAATTTAGGGGGAAATGAGGGGGAAATTTTGGCGGCCATCGAAAAATTTCAGAACAATCGGTGAAATTGGGGTGGAAATGCAGGAGAAATTCTGGCGGCCATCGAGTTCTGGATGAGATTGGGGGAAAGCAGCTGAAATTGGGGCTAAAATTCGGAGCATGCATCTTCTACATCGAAGTGTAATAGGCAAGGATGGTTATATCGGAGGTCGACCGTCTGATCATGATCTGAGCCATTTCGGTCTCTGCCAAAATACGCATTATGCCCTTTAATATTCGTGCCGATGTCAATTAAACGGTTGAGATATTTTAACGCACCATCCACCATTGCAGAGGGGGGAAATTGTGTAGGGTGATCACTCAAAAGAGAGCAATGTTTCTTTTAATATTTATAAACTCGGAAATGCTATCGGTTCGGACTGCAAGCGCACAATCCTTATCGAGTAGTATATACGAGGTCGATCCACAGGGAATATTGGTTCAGTGCTTCGAGCGATCGAATCACAACCTTTCGAAAGGCTAGACGAAATCTGAAATTTGAGAGATGTTTGTTGATCAATGTAAATTAGGAAACAATTAAAAGTAATTAAAATAAAGATAGAGATGAGAATTCCTAGGGTTTCGGCACACCATTGTCACTCAATCCGCCTTGACAATATATTCCTGTTGCGTCTGATTTCCTGTTGTTGTTTTATGAAAGATAACCACAAAGGTCACTGCGATTTATGTTACGCAAGAATGACAGATCTTTCATCGAGACTCTACAGAGGACACTGCGATTTTCCTTACGCATATGTCTGGTCTCTAAACACCCCAAATTACTACACAGATCACTGCGAGTTTCCTTACGCAAGTGATAGAATTTGGTACGCGTTTTGTTGGTCTGGTTTATGGTTTCCCCGCTAAGATTTTCTTCACATAAACCTAATAAATCTCAACGAGGCTAATTCATACAAATAGTTTCTCTTGCCATTAAAGTACTGTCACTACCCTAATGAACTCAAACTAGATCATTGAAATTAGATGAAGAGATAATAAAATCACAAAAGCATTTTGATACAACAATAAGAAACCATAATCAACAGAAATATATTAATCAAAACATCAAGAGTAACAAGGTTTACTGCTTAGCCCTAAGAAAATGAACTTAGCTACGGAACGGCATGGTTACAAGCACTCCTCTCTTCTCTCTTTAATCAAATCTAACCCTAATTACAAAGATGAGTTATTCTTCTGCCCAGGGGCCTTATATAGGAGTGGAGGGACGTATAGAGGTTGATTGGAGGCCAAGAAATCAATCTGGAAACAGCTGTCGGCAGTTATTCCCCAAGAGGCGCCTACTGATACGGGCCGTATCAAGGTGATACGGTCCGTATTGAGACCTTGACGGTTAGGACTTAACCGCTTCCAGCGCTATCTTCTGGTCTGTGCTATGCCTGGTCCGTATTAGCCAATACGGGCCGTAACCAAGACTTAGTCGATAAGCGTCGCTGATCCGATTGACCTGATTTTAGCTCCATTTGATGTGAAATAGTCCCAAAACCTGTTTTCTGCAATAGAACATAAAGAAGGGTGACAATAGCCTTTTTCTCTAATTAATTAAACATAAGTGTGAGAAAATATGCAAAACCTAAGCCAAAACCCTACGTAAATCATCGTTATTTTGACTCTGATCATAGGGTGAGCGCTGCTTCCTTACAAAATCAATGTTTTAATTAATAGATGTTAAAATTGACAGAGCTGTTTATTCCGTGTGCAGTTTTCTATCAGTTTCCAACTCTTGTGATGTTATATTATGAGAATTGCTTCCATTGAATTATGCTCTGTTAATAAATCTGTCTGAAATATGTAAACAGCAGAGAATTGTGATTTTGCATAGATTAGTGATGTTAATTAAATTACTTTGGTATGATTAGATGGATATAAGAACTGGTAAATTGTTACAGTTTTAAATTTTGAAGATATTATAATATTTTATAGAATTGTTTATTTTAACTTATTTGAATGACCAAATGCTGTTAATGTCAAAATGGTTATTAAGTAAAGAGTGAGCCTATGGTGCTATGCATAGCAAGGATGGCTAGTGTACTACGGCTCAATATGGTACTTTTTAAAATCCTAACGGTCGATCCAACCGTTCAATGTGATAACCATATGAATATGTACTTGCAAACTAAATTTTATATTTTTTCGAATTTTTTTACTATTTTTTTTAGATAGGTAGAATTTTGATGGTCCATAATTTTCAGAAAACACTGATTTTTCTACCTATCTAAAAAAATTCGAAAAAATATAAAATTTAGTTTGTAAGTACATATTCATATGATTATCACATTGAACGGTTGGATCGATCGTTAGGATTTTAAAAAGTACCATATTGAGCCGTAGTACACTAGCCATCCGTGCTATGCATAGCACCATAGGCTCACTCTTAAGTAAAACATAACTAGTGAATTAATGTATACAATTATTGTAATATAATATTTAATTTGCAAATGATATTAGATCTAATAAACATGTTATGATTGAAATGACATGTTTATGAATTATTAATTGATTTAGGAAAAAAATTATGTATCATAACATGTTTGTTGCATCATTAGCTCATTGCCTCAATGTTGAACATAGCACATGAACTCTCGAAGTGTGACATAATGAAGATCCATGGGTCTACAAAGTCCGATGGTCAATCGGAACCGTTAAATTTGAAGAATATCACATTATAATCATTATATTGAAATTTCAATAAATTTGACGTTCATTTACTCATCGATCAAGCTCACGTAAAATACATTCATCGTATGGCCACAAACTCTTCGCGATGGATCGATGCTTCGACATATGCAAAATTTGGAAATTTTTGTTTGGTTACGTTCAATGTTTGCCCTTGATCGTTTAGAACCTGATTTGGTATAATTTCATTGCGGATCGACCGTTGATCGAGCACATCAAAATGAACGGTCCTCAATTATTCGCTCAATTTTGAAAAGTAATTAATGTTGAAATTATATGAAATTGACTATTTCAAACATTATTTGATCACATTGTATGTAAAAATGTATATAATGTATTTTAGGAAATTTATTTCCATTATTTTCTGTACAAAATTCTCTAATTTCATCAATCTCTGATGTGGAACGTCTGATAGGCGATGAAGAGTTAGGATTAACAATGGATGTATCCATTACAGCGCTGCCCGTATTTTCTCTGAGGTAACACAATATTTCTGTTTATATCGTACCATCTTGCAATACGTACCATCTTGCAATACGGACCATCTATTAATAATCGTGCGCACCCTAATCTGATGGCCCCGATTTCGCATGATATAGTACATTACCTTAGAGGATATAAATTTTGGTAGGTGCGCTTCAAATGCGATACAGAAGGGTTCCCATGTATACTCTCTGTGAGCCCGGGACTTAGCCAAATTTTTCAAAAACCCTTCCCTTTCTAAACCCTCTCCCCCTCTGAGGCGCCCCTCTCCTCTTAATCGCCAACCCCTCTCGATCGCCAACCCCTCTCCTCTCAATCACTAACCCCTCTCCTCTCAATCGCCAACCCTCTCCTCTCAATCGCCGCCCCAGTGTATCGTGGTTCCTCTCAACATTGAGGTGATCAAACCCTAGCCTCTCAACACACGGGTAAGTATTGAAGTTAAGCATTCTCCTTGAATGATTTTTTATTTGAATGACAATATTGTTTGCCATACATCCGAAACGGTAGCTTTTAGTTACCCTTTAATTTTCATGATTTTGCATAGTCTATGTGATGTACAATATGAATTGAATTAGGTGAGGTATTGAATTAGGTATTGAATTCCCTGTTGAATTAGTTAGGGTTTATGCTAAGGTAGTGAATTAGGTATTGAATTAGTTTGCTTAGGTATTGAATTAGGGTTTATGCTAAGGTATTGTACCAGTTTTGAATTTGGGGGTTTAATCTCTATGGATTTTCATTGCTTAGGTATTGAACTAGGGTTTATTTTACAAATGTCTCCCTATCCATCCCAAATTATCAACTCCTTTTTTTTAAACAGAAATCCTAATAAAGGCTATCAGTTTGAACAGGACTTAAATTACATTATCATCTGCCTTATCACCCATTCCTACAATTCCTACAGACAAAGCTTTCAGCCACTGTCTGGCAAGCTTTCAATAGTCACTTCTGGCAAGCTTTCAAAGCTTTCAAATATTTTTTTAATTAATAGTTATTGTTTAATTTATTGCTGTTGCACTATTAAAGCTTTCAAAGCTATTATATATTGTTGTTGCACTATTAATTAATAGTTATTGTTTAATTTAAATTCTGAATCTCATATATTTTGTTATTAATTCCTTGGTGAAACATGCTATATTCATAATATCTATATTATCTCATATATGTTTGCTTCACTTGTGTAATTTTTGAGAAGATTGACTTTTTTTATTTATGTCTGCCATATCACCATACCTTAAAGTTTTTAAACTATTTGCAATATTTTATTCCATAGGAAGAACTAAAAGTTTGTTAGTATATTTTAGCAATGCGGAGTTTCTTTTGTAACTCGGAACATCTACTATATAATGAATTGTTTTTTAATTGTAAAAATGTCTCTAAATAATGCATTTTTTTTATTAATTCTTGTTGAATTGTTCATTGGCACAGAAAACATGTCCAGTGGCGATGATGCCTCTCAGTTCATGGTCGTACCTCACCGTAAATCCCTGAGACTCAATCCGAGCGCCACGAGTACGATGTCAGCTGGTCCCCTGCTAGAGGAGTCTCATAACTCATAACCATCGATTCATCAAGAGGAGTCTCACAACCCGCAACCACCGATTCATCCAGAGGGGTTTCAACTCCCGCAACCACCGATTCAGCCAGATCGTGCACACACTACGAAAAAGTCAAAAGCCAAGTTGAGCACCATGCCAAACCCTAGGAGATCTGTGAGGCTCAATCCTAGTGTTTTCGAGTCCCTTACAATGCCAGAAGATCGGTCCCATACACCGGAGCTGGCCAAGACATCCTCAAAATCCGGTGGGACGAAGGTACTTTTTTGGCCCAAATCCATCTTGACCACCAGGTAAACTAGGATTCAAAAAGAAAATCAATACCTGCAAACCACGTGGAGAAACTCATCCATCTCCAAAGGGAGTCGGTGCCCAGTCCATGCCACCGGATTTGGCCAATATTGTACAAGGTGCTGACTCGTGATCACCGACTCGTGCAGAGGCATCGGGTCATGCTATGTCACCAACTCATGCAGAGGCAGCAGCTCCTGCTATGTCACCGACTCGTGCAGAGGCATCGGGTCCTGCTATATCACCGACTCCCTTTAAGGCAGCACCTCCTGCTATGTTACCGACTCGTGCAGAGGAGTCAGGTCCTGCTATGTCACCGACTCGTGCAGAGGCATCGGGTCCTGCTATGTCACCGACTCGTGCAGAGGAGTTAGGTCCTGCTATGTCACCGACTCATGCAGAGGCATCGGGTCCTGGTATGTCACCGACTTTGACTAACACCTGTTCAGCTGAACAAGAACTGTCATGGCCTTCGTGGGAAGATATTGACATAAATTCAAAAGAGTGGGATTTGTGGGAGGACGCAGGCCAGACAGCCACACCAGATTCGAAAGATGCACGTGCTGGTGATAGAAGTGAGTCTGGTCAGTCGAGCACGCAAACATCGCTATTGGATGATGATGGCAGTACGAGGTGTCACCTCCGTGGCCCCTTCGCTGTTGTCCTGAAGCTTTTACAGCACACGGTAAGAGTTGGAACAATCGGCAGTGTTAGTGTTGGTGTGCTAGACCCAGATCATATATATGTTATGTTTAGTTTATTAGTGAATGATTTTTATCATTTTGTACCTTGAGTATTCATATTAGTGGATCATTTGAGTTGATGACTTAAATTGTAGAACTTCACAATGAATAAATTTGTTTACTCTTAAATGTCTCTTATCTTGGCAATCAACAAGGTACATTGGTTGACCATATAAGATAAGTGTAGTGATTAGATGATGGCCATGTTTTACAAGTTATACGATAAGGAGTTATCGATCTAATCACACATGTGCATACATGGAGATGTATGGCACTGGACAGACCTAAGAATGAAATATCATATGGATTGTGTTCTGTGTCATTGATATTTCATTATGTCTTGAATTCTTTGGTTGAGATATTTATTTTTCTTACATAAGGGATGTGTATTGTTGGTATTGTCCAATGCTCTCTTTAACCAGGAGTTATATAGGCAGTTACTGCTGTGCATATAACTTAATGCGGAAGAACGATACGTATCAAGAAACCATTGTCCCTTATATGTTAATATAAGCGATGACATCTCTGGGCCCCTTGATAAGTTTTGTATTATGTGCATGCAATATGATTATATGATAATCATATCATAATTAAACTTATGGAAATCAAGGAAGAATAATTGGTAAGGATGACACATTCCTACTTTACAATTATTTGGATATCATGAGGCAATGAATTGACACAACAACATTTTTAATGTTACAGGGATCGTGATTTTGCATTGTGCTTTTTCATCCACATCATTTGGGTAATCAATATACCATGGCTAGTTGTATCATTGATTTATGGAATTAAAATGTTTAATTCCATTGCCATAATGATGGGATCCCATAGGGTCACACCATATGAAAGATTAAAAGAAAATATATTAATAAAGCATATGTGATATGTATATAATATGTGCTATGTTAATTATAAGGAGTTATAATTAATTTGTACAAATTATATGTTATTAATATATGAACAATTTTTATGACATGGAGATGTTGTAAAATAATCCTAGTAATATTTAAAGTATGTGTGACATATTTTAAATGACTTTTGACACATGAGAGATGCATATAAATTAACATAGAATATTAATTTATATGATGGCCTTTTAATGTATGGGATTGTGAACTTAATTAAATATTAATATGATTAGTATGTTTAAGCCCAATGCCCAAATATTTCAGCTTGCGAGAATTGATTAGTGATGTCATGATTTAAGGAATATTTAAATATGTCATGAAACCTAATCAATTTCATAACAGTTTTTTAGGTAACTTCGAACAGGAATTTGAAAGAGCAAACATTTACTATTCTGGACGAATGACCTATGTAATTTGAAGCCCCTTGAGTCTCAAATCCAATGGAAAAAGTTTCAAGTCATTTGGAGTTACCTAGAAAGAGATATAAGAGTTTTAGTACCGAAAGGTCAAAAATTCGGTCTATTATCTCTTGGCCGAAATTTGTTCTTTTCTCTCATTCTCTCCCATTTTCTCTCATGTGTTGAGATCTAGAAATCCTCTAAGAATTTTTCAGAAATTAACAAGAGGGTTAAACTAGGATTAAGGTTCTACTTGTTAAACTCTTACTAGCCTTAGAGATACAAGTATTTCTTTAATCTTTCGGTGGATACCTAAGGAGGCTCGTCATTTGAAGGGCTAAAGCACAACCACCGTTGAAAGAGAAAGGGAATAAGAAGTTGCTAAGCAAGACAACCCTTCTTGATTTGATTTAGAGATCAAATCTAAGGTATTATGTTATTCCCTTCTTGATTAGGCTAATTAAGATTGTTTCTTGCACTTACAATAACTAGATCGTTTGTTTTGAGTCGAATAAATTTTTTGTTTTATTCCTTGCTATCTAAGCATCAAAACTTTCAGGTAGCTACTGGCAAGGGAAAAAGAAAGCGAAACAAGGGTAAATCTAACGTGAGGGCTATGGGTCTTGGGAAGCCTCGTGATCCAATGCGTCCAGAAGATAGACCAGAACTCCGAGTCGTGGGTGAAAGGGTGTTCGCAACCTCGCCCGATGACACAAAAGTTAAAACCACGATCCGGAACTTGACATTGGAGAACATGCCGGGACCTTATAGGTCTTACAACTTCTTTCCAAGTAAGACAAGGTTGGTAATTTGAAAACAATTCCTGCAGAGGTATTCGTGGAGGGCTAGTGAAGACATTAGGCGTTGTCTCGATGTTTGATCAGAGTCAAAATGATGATGAATTACGTAGGGTTTTGGCTTAGATTTTGCATATTATCTCACATTTATGTTTAATTAATTAGAGAAAAAGGCTACTGTCACCCTTCTTTATGTTTTATTGCAGAAAACAGATTTTGGGACTATTTTACACCAAATGGAGCAAGAATCGGGTCACTCGGATAAGCGATGCTTATCGACTAAGTCTCTGTTACAGCTCGTATTGCCTAAAACGGACCTAGCCGAATACGGACCAGGAGATGGCGTGATACGTATTAAACCCTTCAGTGACAAGGTCTCAATACGGACGTATTGGCTGATACGGTCCGTAACCAAGGCTCCTCTTGAGGAATAACTGCCGACAGCTGTATTCAGATCGTGGTTTCTTGGCTTCCACTCAACTCCAGACATCCCTTCACTCCTATATAAGCACCCTAGACAGAATAGTTTAGTATCTTTGTAATTTGGGTTAGATTTGATTAAGTGAGAAAGAGAGGAGTGATGGTAACCATGCCGTTCCACGGCTAAGTTCTTTTCTTAGGGCTAGGCAGTAAACCTTGTTACTCTTGATGCTTTAATATATATATTTTCTGTTGATTATAATTTTTTGTTGTTTAACCGAAATGCTTTGTGATTTATTATCCCTTCATCTAAATTCGATGATCTACTTTAGTCTATTAGGGTAGTGACAGTAATTTAATGGTAAGAGAAACTATGTTGCACGAATTAGCCTCGTTGAGATTTATTAGATTTATGTGAAGAAAACCTTAGCAGGGAAACCATAAATCAGAACAACAAAATGTGAACCAAGTTCTATCATTTACGTAAGGTAAACCGCAGTGATCTGTGTAGTAACTTGTGTATTTAAGAGATCAGTCATTTGCGTAAGATAACTCACAGTGTCCTATGTAGAATCTCGATGAAAGATCTATCATTCTTGCGTAAAATAACTCGCAGTGACCTATGTGGTGTCTTTCATAAAACAACAACAGAAAATCAGATCCGACATAAGTATATTATCAAAGTGGATTAAGTAGCAATGGTGTGCCGAAACCCTAGGAATTCT